>CAUYUJ010015726.1:1190838-1225838 GCA_963575745.1 Prorocentrum cordatum
ATTCCAGAAATTCCACAGGAATTCCAAAAATTCCAGAAATCCAAAAATTCCAGAAATTCCTCAGGATAGCGGCGCCGGCCGTGACCTGCAATGAAATTTTTAGCATTGGGTTTTACCATTCGATTTTACCATTGGATCTTAGCATTGGATTTTAGCACCTTGCCGTGGCTTCCGCATGATATCGGCGCCGCGGGCTTCGGCGCTCAAGCGTTCGGCGCCGTTAGCATTGGATTTTAGCATTGGATTTTAACATTGAGTTTGAGCTCCTTGCCGCCGTTCGCATGGGATTTTCGCATTGGAGTTTCGCGTTGGATTTTAGCATTGGATTTTAGCATTGGAATTTAACATTGGATTTTAGCATTGGATTTTAACACGATCATGGGGGCTATTGAGATGAGTGAGAGGAGGAGGAGGAGGAGGAGGAGGAGGAGGAGGAGGAGGAGGAGGAGGAGGAGGAGGAGGAGGAGGAGGAGGAGGAGGAGGAGGAGGAGGAGGAGGAGGAGGAGTAGAAGAGGAGGAGGAGGAAAATGAGACGTTTTGCTGTGCCGTGCTGGTCTTGCTGTGCCGTGCTGGTCTTGCTGTGCCGTGCTGGTCTTGCTGTGCCGTGCTGGTCTTGCTGTGCCGTGCTGGTCTTGCTGCACCGAGATGGTCTTGCTGTGCCGTGCTGGTCTTGCCGTGCCGTGCTGGGCTTGCTGTGCCGTGCTGGTCTTGCCGTGCCGTGCTGGTCTTGCTGTGCCGTGCTGGTCTTGCCGTGCCGTGCTGCTCTTGCTGTGCCGTGCTGGTCTTGCTGTGCCGTGCTGGTCTTGCTGTGCCGTGCTGGTCTTAGCATTGGATTTTAGCATTGGATAGCATTGGATTTTAGCATTGGTTTTTAGCACTGGCTATTCGCATTGGCGTTTAGCATGTGCTTTTAGCATTGGTTTTTCGCATTTGCTTTTAGCATTGGCTTTTAGCACTTGCTTTTAGCATTGGATTCTACTTTCCAGTACCGTGCACCGTGCACTCCATCGAGAACGCAACTGTGCACTTACTGCTGTGCACTTGCGACTTTAGCAGCACTACACACTTACGGTTAACCGTGAAATATTGAAAACCCTACGAATTGCATCATAATTCGCAAGAGTGCGCGCGCAGATGCTTAGACAACCGATGTTGCAATACCATGTGTGATTTATTTGTTTCCAGGACACACCCCGCCGACACCAACAATTCTTGAAGGATTGCGGCATGCGCGCGAGACGAAGATAGCGTGCCGCTTCGCCCCATCAGTCGCAAGGGATTCCGGCGACAGCACGTGCGGCAGCGCGTTCGAAAGATTTCGCTATGCGCGCGCGAGAGGCACGTTCGTGCGCGCGCCAGTTTTTTTGAATACTGATGTTGCAAAACCATGTGTTGTGTATGATTTTCAGGCCACTCGATTTTGAATTCCGAAAGATTACGGCAGTCGCGCGCGACGACGTGCGCGCGAACACTTCGTCCAATTTTGTGCAAGGGATCCTTCCGACAGCACACGCGTAATTGCGTTCGAACGATTTCGACATGCGAGACGCGTGGTTGGTCGCATTTGATGAGCATGTTGAAATTCCAATGGTTTTCTCCAGAATTTGCAAGAGCGCGAGCGCATGCTTTTTGAAAGCTCATGCTGCGCAGCATTTCTAAAACAAATATGTGTATGTATGTATGCATAATATACACATGTGTGCACATGTGTATATATATATACATACATACATACATACATACATACATACATACATACATATACATATACATATACATATACATATACATATACATATACATATATTTACACACATATATAGACCATTGGGGAACAATACTTGTTTTTGAAATCCTCACGGAAACTCTGGCTGTTGTGAAAGATTCTGGCACCCGCGCGTGACCATGCGCGCGTGCACTTCGACCCCCCTGTTGCAGTTCATTCCTTATAACTGATGGTTTTTGAAAAGCGAGTGCGTGAAAAGGATGGGGATGGTCGTTAAGCGACTGCCTGGGATGGTCTGAATTCGTTTAAGATGGACGACGGGGCAAAACCACTTGTAACGGGCAGCGCCAAAAGGCTGGCAATTCAATCGAAGGCGGGGGGGGGTGATCATGCTGTCTTAGCACGGGGGGCTCATGCGGCGCAGTCGAAGTGGTGCAGTCTAGGTGGCGCAACCTGCGCGGCGCAACTCACCATGCCGAATTTGGAATTGTCAACTCCCCTTCTCGCGCAACCGTCCCGCCCGCCCACCCGCAATTTGGTTTTCAAAACCGGTGCGGCGGCGATTGCGATGAATGCTTGGCGTTGGCTGGTGCATCTCTGCGGCGGCGCTGGCCCGCGCATGCTCGCGCGCGAAGCGGCCGGCAAGTTTGACGTGACCGGCGCGGCCACGTTGACGCTGACCGCTAGGCACCTACTTCCCAGCGGGCACTTCAGTGCGAGCCGGCGATTTGGGAGGGCGCGGTATCATGGCAACGTCGATAGCGGTAGACGCAATGATGGCAGTAGCGATGCTGGTGGCGATGGTGTCAACGTCGACGGCAAGGCCAATGACGGCGCCGATGCTGATCACGCCGACGACGATGACGGCGCCCTCGCGTCGGCGATGGAGGTTTTGGAAGAACTTCGACATGCGCGCGAGGCCGACGCGCAAGAGTGACCGCATTGTATGTTTTGAGACGGATCGCACCCTGCCCACCCACCCCCAGCACGCGCGCAAGGGGGTCCGGATGATTTCGACGCGCGGCGCGAGAGGCGCGCTTGGCCGAACTTAACGAACATGTTTTTCAAACGAAAACCGAATGTTTCCTCATAAATTCTTAGGAACGCGAGCGCAGGCATGCTTGAACATCGATATAGCAAGAACAATCTGTTTGAATGGATTGCGGGCAATCCAGCGGGCATTCCCCAGCGGGCACTTCAATGCAAGTCGGCGAATTGGGCGGGTGCGGTATCGTGGCAACGTCGGCAACGGTGGACGCGATGATGGTAGTGACGATGCTGGTGGCGATGATGACAGAGACGACGGCAAGGCCAGTGACGGCGCCGATGCTGATCGCGCCGACGACGATGACGGCGTCCTCGAGTCGGCGATGGAGGTTTTGGAAGGAGTTCGACATACTCGCGCGGCCGACGCGCGAGAGCGGCCCGAGAGGCATTACAAGCCGCGGATCGCGCCCCCCCTGCCCCCCAAGCACGCGCGCAGAGGCGCCCGAGTGATTTCGACATGCGGCGCGAGGGGCTACTTTGGCATAGTTCAATGAATATATTGAAAACCTATGGGTTCTTTGGGCTCCTGGAAAGCCCAGACGAGGCCTCGAGCTCCCTCGCGCGGTTTCCAGCTGTGCGGTTGTCGCCACGTTCGTTGGCTCCTGGGAGGCCCAACGGAGCGGGATCCAACGCGGACGCAGACGGGAATCTAGGGGACTACGCGCTCTCCCCTGGGGTTGCCAACCGCGCAACTGTCGCCACCTTCGTGGGCTCATGGGAGGCTCAGCGGAGTGGGTCCCTCGCAGTTCCAGTGGAGACCTCGCGCTCCCTCGCGGGACTGCCAATTGTTGCAGCTGTTGTTTCCTGCCCGTTTCCTTCGGCAGTGCACCTTCAAGGTACCATGGGTGTACAACCCAGAGCCTTCCAGTGTAGCATTGAAAGAAGATCGCGTCCCTCGTCGAGTGCCCTGGTTGATGATACCACTCGTTGCAAACGCGTTGGGTACGTCCCTCGATGTTTTATTGTGTGGTGTGTGCCGAAAGGCGCTGGCGACCTCCTACGTCGCGCAAGCCCAACTCGCCTGTCACACTGCGCTCCCAAGCCAAGAAGCGCGCAACGCGCTCTTCATGGCAATTAATTCGGCGGCACTGGCAGAATTCAGTGCGCATCCCCACAAGGTGCGGTGGCTTACACGCTGCTGAGTACGTGCGCCACAGCAAGACTGCCCGCGCGTGGATCACAATCCCCTACCTCCTCAACTAAATGTAAGCGATGGGTGCTCCATCCCCTCCCATTCCTGACACCACTCAAACACAGCTGTATTGTAAAGCGTGCAGTGGGAACGCGTCTTGTCGCCCTGCTGTACATAGCGACAATATTACCCGACGGTTCCCGCAGAAAAGAGAGAGCATATCGTCCCACACCCTTGCTACTAGGCTCGCGTATTGCAACCGGAAGAGCGCGCATCATGGCAGGGGGGCATCACGTCTACGCGCCCGCCCTCTTCATTTTCTTCCTCGCAGGATCTCCGTCCTTCTCGGGGACCGCGACCCTGTCGTCGGCGTCCCGGATGGCATACCGGGCGACGGTCGATGTGCCGTCGATGAAGCGGGTTCGGAAGAGCACGTTCGCGTGGTTGAACATACCTTCCTTCAGCGACACGATGATGAACTGAGAGTGGGGGAAGTGCTGGCGGATCATCGCGCCGATGTTCTGCGTATGGCTCAGATCCAATGCGGAATCGATCTCGTCCAAGATGTACATCGGCGCCGGCTTGAAGAGCAGCAGGGCCAGCACCAGCGACAGGGCAAGCAGCGACCGCTGGCCTCCGCTGAGCTCGGTCAGAGACTGCTTCCAGGCCCCGTGGAAGGCCACCTTGATCTCGAGGCCCTCGGTGGCGTCTATGCCCTCTGGGGGCTCGAGCTTGGCGTTGGCATGCGGCAGAAGCGTCGCGAAGATGGAGTCGAAGTCCTTGTTCACCTTGACCCATGTACGGCGGAGCGTCTCAGCCTTCTTGTCGTCCAGGTCGTGAATGACCTGCTCGATCTTGCACTTGTCGTTCAATATTATGTCCCTCTTCTGGAGGAGGTCCTTGTATTCCTGCTCGGCCTTCTCGAACATCACCATCGCCTTCTTGTTGATGTTTTTCGACAACCTGTTCTGCTGCTTCTCCAGCTCGTCGCACCTCTTCTTATTCTCGCCGTAATCGTTGGCCTCGAAGTCGAAGTCGGTGCCCTTCTTGCCAAATATGTTCTTGTCCTTCTCGATCCAAGGGTGCTCCTTCTCCATCCTGAGCACCACGCTGCTGGCCTGCTTGTCGTCCTTCTGGAGCTCCTCGATCTTGTGCCGCCTCTTCTTCTGCTCGAGCTCCTGCTCCTCCCGCTGTTGGCGGTTCGCGGAGGACTCCGCGGCGAGCCCGGCGAGGCTCTCGTCCAGCTTCTTGAGGTGGTCACGCATGCCCTCCAGCTTCTCGCCCAGCCTCTGGTGTGCCTCCCTCTGCCTCTGCAGGCTGTCCTTTAGGGCCAGCGTCTCGGCCTCGAAGTCGCCGTGGCTCTGCACCGTCGCCTGGTCCTTCCCCTCATGCGCCCCGAGCTCGCCCTTGGCAACCTCGTACTCCACGTGGAGAGACTCGAACTTCTCGCGCTGTTTCTCGATCTTCTCGGCGTGCTTCGTCGCCTCGCCCTTCAGTCGCTCGACCTGCTCCTCAAGGTGCTTGATCCGGCCCTCGCGGCTGGAATCGAGGTTCTTGATGTCTTTCTCCAACAACTTGACCTGCTTCTCGAGCTGCCTCTTCTCATCTGGCATGTTCTTCAGCGCCTCCTCCAGCGAGGAAAGCTGCTCCCGGGCCTCCTGCACCGCAGTCTCGGAGGCGTGGTGCGCGCTGCGGCTGATGGTATCCTGCATCAGGGTGAACTCGTGCTCCCTCACCTTGAGCTCCTGTAGACGATCGACATTTGATTCATGCCCCTGCTCACGCCAGAACTCCAAGAGGGAGCGAAGTAGGGGCATGGATAAGAACCTGGCGCCTGGAGATCAACTTTTTCCCCACTTTGGCGTTGCCTAGATGGCTTATACTTGTTTTTGGAAAGCCGGTGGGTGCGAAGCCTGCGCCGGCCAACGATCCTCTGGGTTGCTTGGTCATGTCTCCTTACTGCCTTTCCCGGTGTTGCTTGGTTTTGCTTATTACAGCAATTCTTGGGCTGTTTGGTATTAATTTCTTTCTGCGTTCCCCAAGATGCCGAGTCTTGTTTCCTTACTGCATTCCCCGGGTTGCTGCGTCTTGTTTCCTTATTGCCTGCATCGGGTTGCTTGGTCTTGTTTCCTATTGCCACGCAGCAAGCCTGGCAAAACCAAGCAACGCAAAGCAATGCCAAGGAACGCCAAGCAATGCGAAGCACCGCCAAGAACCGCCACGCAATGCCGAGCAATGCCAAGCAATGCCACGACGCCAAACAATGCCAAGAAACGCCAAACTATGCTAAGCAACGCCAAGCATTGGCAAGAGATGCCGAGCAACGGCAAGCAATGCAAAGCAACGCCAAGCGAAGCACCGAGATGCCACGCAAAACAAACTTCTGCCCTCGTTATTAGGTAATTACTTCAGAAGTCTTCCTCTAATTGGGATCGCGCAGGGATAATTTGTCCACGCCCTGTCCCCCCCTGGTGCCATGAGTGGGGGACAGCAGCAGGTGTATGGATCCAACGCCCATCGCCGAACCTGCTCCAGCGCCGCGTACTGGGTCGCCGCGGCCTTGTTCTTCTCGAGCTCGGCGCGCAGCTTCTGGTACTCGGACTGCTGGGCGTGGACCTGCCTCTCCACCTCCTGCAGCGCCTGCAGCTGCTGGAGGACGCCGCCACCCCGGGGCGCGGAGCCCCCGGTGAGGGTGCCCTGGGGATCGTAGGTGTCGCCCTGCTTGGTGACCGACCTCACGCGGACGTCTGGGTGGAAGGTCACCTTCTTGGCGGTCTCGGGGGTGTCGCAGACCAGCGAGCCTCCGAAAACGAACTTCATCACGGCCTGGACGTCCTTCTGGAAGCCGACGATCTCAAGGGCCCACTGCACGTCGCCCCCGGGCGGCATCACGTTCCTCGCCTGCCTCACGACGTTCGGGTGGATGGTCCGGTCCTGGACCTTGTTGAGCGGGATGATGTGGACGCGGTTGCGCAGCTGGCCTGGCTCGAGGAGCGGTTTAGCCGTGGCGTCGGTGTCCGTCACGATGAAGTACAGCCTGCCGCCGGCCACAACCTCCAGGGCGCGGTGATATGACCCAAAGTCCGGCTGGATGTGGAAGAGCTTGGCGACGACTCCCTTCACGCTGTTCGGGTCGCGGCCCATGGCCTTCGTCTTCTGCTTGCACTCCTCGAAATTGAACTCGACCTGGCCGGCGCACGCTCGCAGACTGTTGAACTTCTGCTGCAGCGAGAGCAGCGCAGCCTCGCCCTCGCGCACGGCCCCCACGAGCTTCGCGTGGCCCTCGGGGTCGAACCTGAGCTTCTGCAGCTCCGAGCGCCGCTCCGTGATGTGGGCCTCGATGGCCGCCTTCTCCTTCAGCAGCCGCTTCCCCTCAGTCTTGCTCTTGGACATGTTCTGCTCCATGGAGGCGATGCGCTCTTTGAGGTTCGCGATGCCTAGGGACCGCTTTTTCTGCTCGGAGTCCAGGGTTTGCAGCCTCGTCTGCGTCTCGAGGAGCTGCTCTCGGAGCGACTTGTCCTCCCCCTCGCCGTCCGGCACCGGCTGCGCCGCCATGCCGGCGGTGAGCGCGGACATCTGCCACTGGGCCTTCTCGATGTCCTTCTTGAAGCTGTTCTGCTGGTCGATGAGGGCGTCCCACTTCTCCTTCTCCTTCTGGTACACCTTCTCCTTCGACTCCATCTGCCTGCGCAGCTCGCCGAGGGCCCCCTGCGCCTGCTTGCGCGCCTCCTGCTGCGTCTGCAGGTCGGACTCGCGATTCTTCAGCTTCGACTCGCTCGACACCACGTCCTTCGACAGCTTCGAATGTTCCTCCTCGAGCTTCTTCAACTCCTTTCGAGGAACCATCAAATGGCACAAACATGATTTCTCGGAGGTCCGCGCGATATTTCTTGGACCGGCGCTGGTTCCCCGCTCCACCCCTGGCGCGCGATGGCGCGCGGAGTGCGCCAGGGGCGGCGTCGGAGGCACCGCCAGGGGGGCCCAACGCCGAGCGGACCTCCAAGGAGGCATGTTTATGCCGTTTTGTACTGTTCGATCCTTGGAGTGCTCATTGTCGCGCTGGGCCGTCTGCTGCTTGATCAGGCTCTGGATTTCGACGTCGCGGTCGTCCAGCTGCTTCACGCTGCTCACGAGTGCCTGCAGCGCCTCCTCCATCTGCTCAAGGTGCTTGTTACGGTTCTGGAGGCGGTCCTGGACCTGAAGGAACTCGTAGGCGATGCAAAACCTCTGGAGGCGCTCCATCTCGTTGTTGTTGGACACCCACAGCATGTAGTTCTGACGCTCCTTTTGGAGCTTCTCCAGAGTGGGCGTGATCTCCTCGGAGAGCAGCTTGTTGATCTCGTCGACCTTGGCCTGCTTCTTCTCGAGGGTCTTGAGCGCGCCAGCCTTTTTGTTTTCGTACATGCGGGTGCCCGCCGCTTCCTCTATCATGGAGAGGGTCTCTTGCGGCTTCATGTTGATCACCTTTGTGATGCGCCCTTGCATGATCAGGAAGTGCGGGTTGTTCACGTTGAGGGAGACCGAATGGAACAAGTTCTGGATCTGATTCTGCTGCACGTTATGGGAGTTCAATAGATACCGGTTGCGGCCACCAATGACGATCTGCCTGGTGATCGTGATACGATCGTGCATCTCGTAGCCGACTGGGCCGCAGGACTTGTCCTCGTTGTTGAATACCACCGTGACGCTAGCCTTCGTGACTCCTGCCTGGCCCTGCTTATACACCAGCTCCGATAGATTACCCACCCGAACCTGCTGTAAATTCGAGATGCCAAGAACAAAACAGATGGAGTCGAGGATGTTCGACTTGCCGCTCCCGTTCAGGCCCGTGATCGCGTTGAACTGCTTGTCGAAGGGACCCACGCTCGTTCGCGTGGAGTACGACTTGAAGCCGTCAAGGATCAGCTCCTCGATGAACATGGCGGCGGCAGCAAGAAACGGAGCTGCTCGGGAGCGTCACTCGGCGGTGGACAAGCCTCCCTTTAGTAAACCTCCCCTCAGTGAAAGCGGCCTGGGACCGAAACCGACGGACCTGAACCCGCAAAAATGACGGCCGCGACGCCCTCTCGCGAACCGACAACAGCCGATTCCTTAATCGACGCGTCAGGGTAGGAGGTCTGTCCACCCCCGAGTCGAGGAGGAGGAGGAGGAGGAGGAGGAGGAGGAGCAGGAGGAGGAGGAGGAGGAGGAGGAGGAGGCTTCTCTCCTGCGCAGCCCCGAGCCCCAGGGCGGAGGCCTGCGAGCTCTCGGCCGTGCGCGGCCCCCACGGCGGCCGCGCCGGTCCCCGGGAGAGGCGGCTCGAGCAAGAGCGCCCGCGAGGACGAGCAGTGCTCCCTAAACGGGTCTCGGGCTCCTGGCGGAGGCATCGCAGCTCCTCGGGGAGGGGGTCCTCGGGAGGCTCTAGAGAGCCTCCTCGAGGTCTCCGCGCGGGCGCGTATGTTTCTCCCGTCGGCCCGTTGGACATGCGACGGGCGGCTGCAGCGCGCAAGGCCGAAACAACTATATCCACAGGCCAAAGCTGTTTTTTTGGCCCGTGGAGTTGATGCCATCAAGGCCCCGAGCCCGCTCTGTTTTTTCGTTGGAGCTGGCTGCCTCTTCAGCCTCAGTTGCGAGGCGGGCACTTATCCGTATCCACCGCCTGGGAACAGACGTTCTGGTGCACCAGCGGGCGGTGGATATGGACATATTTGGCTTCACTGGGGCCCGAATATATCCATGTCCACCGCCCGCCGACGTCCCCGAAGGTCGACCTCCCAGGCGGTGGTTAATGGATAAATCCCCGCCTCGGAAGCCGGCTGCTTTTTCAGCCTCAGAGTGCCTCTCCAATCTCCAGGCGACTCGTGCTGGCCCGAGAGGGCGCCGAGAGGCCTCCGAGATGGCCCCAGGAGGGGCCCCAGGAGGCGCTCCGCGCAGGCCCCCGTGAGGCGAAAACCATTCAGGCTCTTGTGATTACCGCGCAGGTTTTACACTCTTCACTCTTCAGCTCCAGGTGTCTCGAAGAAGGGCCCCAGAGGGTTCCAAGCGGGCCGAATAGGCCCACAAGAGTCCCCGAAAGCACCCAAATCGCTATCAAGATGGCCCTGGATGGCCTCGAAGACAGCTTTCCAATGGCTCCAACACGGTCCAAGACCGCCCGAAGATGGCTCTGATACCCCCTGGATCTCCAGATCCCCGCGGACGGACTCTTCGGGGCCCCAGGATGAACCGAATATGCTTCAGAAAGGCTTCAACAGAGCGCAAGAAAACTGCAAGAAGGACAATGTTGCCCCAATAGGGCCCCCAGAGGGCTGAAGGCAAGACAGGCAAACGATTTCGCGCCCCCGCAAGGGAGGGCGTTTCCCGTTCACGGGCTCGCCCAGCTTCAACACGCTTCTGACTTTGTGGGCCAGCGAATGTCCTACACTCTTAAGGTCTTGGGTTTATGATTCTCTGTGGAGGTGAAAATAGAAAGAAGGGGAGGATGAGGGGGAGGAAGCAAGAGGGACGATGTGATGATGAGGATGCTGCTGAGGATGACGATGCTGCTGCTGATGATGATGATGCTGCTGAAGATGACGATGCTGAAGGTGGTGTTATGAGGAAGACGAAGATGATAATGCTGAAGCGGCTGCTGCTGCTGCTGCGGACGTTGATGACGACGATGCTGCTGCTGATGCTGATGATGATGATGATGCTGCTGCTGCTGATGACGATATTTTCCTCAACGACATTGCCTGAAGGTTCGCTCGCATCGTCAGTATGGACCCGGACGCACAGGAAGCGCTGCGCAAGAACCCCGCCTGTGCATGAACAAAATCAAGATGGGGAGGAGGAGCGGAGGAACGGAAGATTGCCCTTGCAAGCGAGAGCGGCAAGCGGTGTCGCACAGAAACCCCGGCCCCGAGCGACCAGTACTACAATTCAACACCACACGAGGTTGGAATGCGAAGAGGAGAAGGAGGAGATCCCCTGCGGCCCAAGCGGCCACTTCTAGAACGCAGCGCACGCGCAACGAAATCCCAGAGGGGAAGAATGTGGAAGGGAGAGAAGGACGAGGAGGAGAGGAGCGAGGAAACTCGCGGCCCACAGGCTGGATGCAAACGTGGCCCGAAAGGCTGTGGATGTGCCGGAGAAGCACTGCCACCTGCGCCGATGTATCTCCCCTAACCTCGGCGGCCAGTGATACGAAACACAATCCTCAAGCAAAGCGAAGAAAGGCGGAGTAGAAAAATACGAAACACTGGATTATCCACTTCAGAGACAGCTCCTTCCGGCGGACGCTGTGAGCTCGCCAGGAGCCTGCGTAGCAAGACTGCCCGCTTCATGCACGCGCAACCGCAAGTACAGGTGGGCTGCTAAAATCAGGAACGCCAAATCAGGAACGAAGCCCCCCTGCGGCTTCAGAAAAGCCTGGGCGCACGAGCAGGGCCGGAGGACCGAGCGCGGAAGGACGTCAGGAACATCGAGCCCCCTCCGAACCCAACCTGTTCCTCACTTCAGCGTCCTGGCTGCACACCGAGCCAAGCCCACAGCCTGGAGAGGGGGGGAGGAGAGAGGAGCCGAGAGGCGACGGCGGAGGGAGCGCGCGCTGGCCCGGCCGTCTCCGCAGGGGGCTCGCTTCGCTCGCGAGCTCCCGAGCGAAGCGAACCCCGCCCTCCCCCTCCGAAAGCGTGGGGGGGGGCGGGGGCAGGGTTCGCGTGCGCGTGCGGCCCCCCCAGTCCCAACACGACCCCCTTCCCCCCCCCCCCCCCGCAGGAGCAGAGGCCGAGGTGGCCGTGGCACGAGCAGAGCCGAGGCTGCGGCCACGCGCGCAGGACGGGGCGCGCGGGCTGCGCGGACGCGCGGCACTGCGCACAGCACGCTCGCTGCACGGACAAGCAGTCCGCAGCGAGCAGTTGGCAGTTTTTTTTTGCGGGTTGACTGTGTGCGTGTTGACTGTATCTCAGCTTCGAGCTGCCTCGTTCGAGGGGGGGGGGGGGGGCGAGGGCAAGACGGGCAGAGGAGGCAGATGCCGGCCCCGGCAGGGGCTTTCCGCCTCCTGGAGGCGAGGGCGGGAGGACGGAGCAAGGAGGGGGGAAGCGGGCACCCGTCCCCTACAGCCGCACGGCCGGGGCAGAAACAAGCCGCGCCGCCCTCCGCACTGCTGGTGCGACTTATCTTCTCCGAGCTGTTCATGCCACCGCAGACGCACAATAGCCTGGGGCTCGGGCAGAGCGCGGAAAGAGACAGAACAATACCCTTGACAAGCACAACGTTCCAGAACAGGGCCCTGCCCAGGGGCCAGAACATACTGATCACAGCCAGCGGCCGCACTTTGCAGCACCATTCACGAGCAAAGCCCTGCTCAGGGGCTAGCAAACTGATCACCGTCAATCCAAAACAAGACCCTGTTCAGGGGCAGTAGAACTGATCACCATCATTCCAGAACAAAGCCCTGCTCAACAGCAATAGCACAATGATCACCCTCCCGGTACAGCCAAACTTGATAGGCGAAACGTTCCAGAACAAGGCCCAGCTCAGGGGCAATAATATGCTGATTACCACAATTCCAGAACACGGCTCAGCTCAGAGGTAATAACATGATGATCACCATCATGCCAGAACAAGGCCCGCTCAGGGGCAATAGCATACTGGTCACCATCATGCCAGACCATGGCCCGCTCAGGGGCAATACCATACTGGTCACCACCATTCCAGGGAAGACCCTGCTTAGGGGCAACGACATACTGATCACCATCATCGGCTTGAAATCGCGGATAGGCTAGTACTTCGGAGGTACCTGCGGGCAGCCCAGGACAAGGTACTTGGGAGGTACCTGCGGGCAGCCCAGGAATGGTTTTTGGGAGGTACATCCAAAACTTGTAGGTGCAGATCTTCCAGAACAAGGTCCTTGCTGGTGGCTCTGCGCGAGGTGCAATTAGCTCTCCTGATAAGGCTGGAGCTGCTGCCGAAGCACGGAATGTACACCGCCCTGCATGCCATGTTGCTCTATCTCGTCGGGCTGGATAGTGGCGAGGTGTTCGACAACATGGAGGTTCCCGGCAGTGGCGTGTTGCTCGAATACGTCGTGTTGAAAGAAATGGCAGTGCTTGACTCCGGGTGACCCGGCAGGACCATCCATATCATGGAAGCGCTCCACAGTGGTGCTGGATATCAGTCAGGTGAGTCAGGTACTCGACTCCGTGGTGATGGTCAGCGCGGTAGCGCAAAATGTCACATTGCTGGGGACCAACATAGTTAATGCTCGACACCGTTTTGGTTGACGACACGGCAGCGAACGATTCCGCCATGCTGAATACCGACGTGTCGCTCGACTCCGTCATGGTGGAGATGATCCTGATGTTGACTCTAATGATGATGGGGGTGAGGAGGAGGAATCCACATACCAATGGAGGACAAGCGATGAAGATGATGATGATGATGAAAAGGAAGAGGGACACCATAGTAAACCCAACATGTATCAACGATGCTGTAACACACCATCCTATGCCCCAGCAAGCATTCTTCTTCATTGCGCGAAGCGCGCCCTTGAAAAACGAGCGCCCCACGGGCCTGCAATTCCACCCGCGCAGTTGTTGAGAACTTCAAACTTGCTATCGTCACCGGCGAGAGGTCTCGGGCGAAACGGTCGAAACGCTCGACCCGCCCTAACGGCACGCCTGGCGGTGAGAAAGGGAGGAGTTATTCTTGAGGGAAATGGACGGGGGAGGAGGAGGATGATGGCGCACTCGTGGAAATGTCGCGCGAAGCGCTCGACGTGCACATGGAAGTGGGGCGAGCCGATGAACTCCTCAACGAGCGCTTCAGGGCGAGCCCTGCCCACAGGAAGGATCACGGCCGGAAAACACGAGGAGGAGGAGGAGGAAAAAGAGGAGAAGGAGGACAAGGACATCCGCATAAGGGGGTGCAACGTCAGAACATCTACTCAGGTGTCTTGCGCACTGCTGTCAAAATCGCCTGCGATTGGTTGTGCTACAGCCCTGCAAGAAGAGGAGGAGGAGGAGGAGGAGGAGGAGGAGGAGGAGGAGACGGTGCCCTGCATGCGCGCCTCGTTGCCCAGCAGCTTAACCACAACGTCGCGCCAGGTCAGCGTACTCATGTTCACGCCGCGGGCCTGGATGACGTCCCGCTTCTTGGTCTCCACCGCGATCTCGGAGAAGCGCAGGAATATCTCCACCTGTCGAGGTGGACGAGGGGCGGGTCTAGCAGAGGGGGGGCGCTGCGGACCTGCAATGTGCAATTGGCTTTCCCTGTCGCCTCGCGGCGCCGGAGGCGACCATGTACCGAGGAATGTGTCCGGCGGGGGAACCGAAACCTTCTGCACTCAACGGTTTTCGTCCGGCCGACCCTATTTTCGTCCGCCCCGAGCCTCACCCATCACACGCCGGAACTGGGCCCCCCCGTTCACCTCTGCCGGACGATCCCTCGCCCTCGCAGTGGTCCACCAGTCACGGTGAGCGTCAAACGGGCCCTGGTCAAGGCTGAGACGTCAGAATCAGCGGCTTCATCCTCATCTGCTCAGGGTCCGTTTGATCGCTCCTGTGCGCTGTGGGCCGTTGCGAGGCTCAAGGATCGCCTCGGCGTTGTGCGCCCCGAGTTGGATCTCCGTGGTGAGGTAGTCAATGTAGTCGTCCAGCCCGGCAAAGTCCTCGGACGGCAGCATGACGAACTGACCACTGGTCTGGTTCTTCTGGTGGTGCTCGGCAAACATCCTCGAAGGCGGGGGGGGAAAGAGGGCGGAGGGCAGTACGGGGAAGACGGCGGCGGGGAGGAGGAGGAGGAGGAGGAGGAGGAGGAGGAGGAGGAGGAGGAGGAGGAGGAGGAGGAGGAGGGGGAGACGGAGGGGAAGGGGGAGGAGGAGGAGGAGGAGGAGGAGGAGGAGGAGGAGGAGGAGGAGGAGGACCTGTCCCTGGGGCAGCACGGGTCCTCCGCAGCCCGCGGCCGAGCTCGTGCGCGTGGCAGCCCGCGCGCTGCACTCGCGCGCTCGACACAGGTGAACGGGGCCCTGGGGCACACAAATACGGCGGGTTCGTGTCGTGCCGACCCCAGCGTTGGTTTTTGACACCGCAGGGATCGTTCAACCTTGAACGATCGGCCGTCTCCGCAACGTCCAATCGTTCAACATCGATCGATTCTGGGTCGCCGGCGGCGTTCAACCTTGAACGTCCGCGCTGGGGTCGCCGCTGGTCGACACGACGCAGACCTACCGTACATAGACACAGCTAACAAAATCTCCCATATTTCCCCATGCTTTCCGGGTTTTGGTCTTCCCCCCACCTCCCATAGTTTCCCATATTTTCGGGGGAATCGACGATTCATCGTGTCTGTGTGTTTCTTCCCTCCTGAAAAAGAACCCGCCGTCGCCTGCATTCATGTGGCGCCCGCTTAAAGGATGAGGAGGAGGAGGGCGCTGAGGAGCGCGATGGGCGAGGTGGACGGGGCGGGGGGCGTTAGCAAATCAACCTTGCGTAGCTGGTTTCCTGGTCGCCTCGAGGCGTCGGGGGCGACCATCTGTGTGGCAATGTGCCGGCTGGTGGAGCCGAACACAGCGTTTTTTCCAAACCTCCCCTGTCGTCCACACCGAAATGAGAGGTGGGTGGGAGGGCGGGGAGAGGGAAGGGAGAGGCAAGCCAAGGGCCAAGACGGGATAACACAGTCTCAAGGCGCATGCAGCAGCAGCCGAGCGCAGTCCAACTATTTCCTGGTCAAGTAAGCGCTGGCTCACACAAGCGCAGGTTCCCAGATCTCCGACGACTCGATGTGTTCAATTCGCCAACCCACGGACCTCTCGACCCTTTTCCTTAATTGCACCCTTGCGGCAGAAGAACCTAAAGAGCGGGCCAGAGAGAGGGGCCTAGATGGATACACCTCGAGTGGCCACAGTATGCAATTCAATAATGAAAATATATCAGAATAATGTGTATCATTGTGTGAAAGGGTAGGGGTAGAGGGCTAGGGATATGGGGATAATAACCAGGATTGGGATGGGGATAGCGAGTAGGACAAGGAGAACAGGGAGACACTGGGAGACGACCAGAGACAACGGGAGACAACACCAAACAACGGGAGACAACGCGAGGCAACAGGAGACAACGGGAGACAACGGGGGACACCGCGAGACAACGGGAAACAACGCGAGACAATGGCGTCCAACCAGTTCTGGATCAGTGCCACCCCGCACTCACTCTCTGAGAACTCACATCACACACTTTCCGCAGAGTGCATGACATAATTGTACACATGGGCTATCGTGAGAGGCATAGAAGGAAACACCTCGAGTGACTGCCGTATCGAATGCCCCGTATAGAATAGCGTAGTACAGTATGGCAATTGTGCAAAACCGTGTTTTGGTAGGGGTATCGGGCTAGGGATATAGGGATGAGGATGGAGATCGGGATGGGGATCTTGGATAGGGATAAGAAGGAAAGGTCTAAAGGGCGAGGGGTAGGGATGGGGAGACAACGCGAGACAATGGGGGGCAACAGGCGACACCGCGAGACGACGGGAGACAACGGAAGACAAGGGCGTCCCACCGATTCCGGATCACGGTCGCCCCGTACTCGGTCTCTTAGCAATGACACCATATCAGCAGACTGTCCTGAACAGCCTTAAACATGCGCCAAAGAGAGGGGCACAGACGCTATGTATTAGACCACCGTATGATGTAAGATAAACTATGTACCATGGTGTGCAAGAGTAAGGGTATAGGGCTTGGAGTACAATGAAAATGCTGAGATCATGATGGGTGGGGTTCTAGGATAGGGAGAACAGAAATGAGGATAAACGATAACGCCCCGCCGATTCCGGAGCACGGTCACCCAGCACTGTCACCCAGCACTCGGCGGTATCCCAAATATGCTGGCGAAGGACCCAACCATATGCAGTTGTGACTACCGCAATTATGAATATCATCTTTGCCCGCGCTCCCTATGGCGCCACGAACCGTGTGAGAGGCGTGCCGAAATGCGTGGCGGGGCACACAACGCGAGCGAAGACGATAGGTCTGTGTGCGAGAGACTGAGCGCGAGTGAGTCTGATTGTGAATGAGTCTGCGTGCGAATCAGTCTACATGCATAAACGTCGACGCCCATGTCGCCACGCTCCTCCCGAGGATCGCGCCCGCTTCCTTCCCGTTCTTTTTTTGTTTTGTTTCTCTCTCTCTCTTTCTTTGCCCGTGCACGCCCATGTCCGAGGCTGCGGGCGCGGCGCCGCACGGAGTCCCCGCGACGCACGCCGATGCCCCGAAGGGGTCCCATGAACCTCGTCTTGTTCCTCGGCCTCGCCGCCGTGCAGAACTCAACCGAGGACGGCGAACCGGCCCCAAGGAAGCTGTCGGGACCACCAGGGAACACCGGGGACCCCGTATTGAAAGACTCACGACGTCGGATCCCTGGAGCCTTCGGTGAATCTTCCTGTAAGGCTATGCGGTCAAAAAGCGTGTGAGGGGTGTGCCGAAATGGGCGTGGCGTACGCATGTGGACGCAGTTGTAATTATCATCTTCGGTGGAGCTCCCTATGGGGCCACGAAACGTGTGAAGGGCGTGCCGAATTGGGTGTGCGTGACGCATGCGGGCGGTGGCACTGGGGCCTTCGGTGGAGCTCCCTATGGGGCCACAAAACGTGTGAGGGGTGTGCCGAATTGTGTGTGTGTGTGTGACGCATGCGGGCGGTGGCACTGGGGCCATCGGTGGAGCTTCCTATGGGGCCACCAAACGTGTGAGGGGTGTGCCGAATTGGGTGTGCGTGACGCATGCGGGCGGTGGCACTGGGGCCTTCGGTGGAGCTCCCTATGGGGCCACGAAACGTGTGAAGGGTGTGCCGAATTTGTGCGTGTGCGGTGGCACGCTCCCCATGGGGCCACAGAACGTGTGAGGGGTGTGCCGACTTCGGTGTGCGTGACGCATGCGGGCGGTGGCACTGGGGCCTTCGGTGGAGCTCCCTATGGGGCCACGAAACGTGTGAAGGATGTGCCGAATTGGGTGTGCGTGACGCATGCGGGCGGTGGCACTGGGGCCTTCGGTGGAGCTCCCTATGGGGCCACAAAACAAACGCAACGATGTGAGGGGTGTGCCGAATTGTGTTGTGTGTGTGTGTGACGCATGCGGGCGGTGGCACTGGGGCCATTGGTGGAGCTCCCTATGGGGCCACCAAACGTGTGAGGGGTGTGCCGAATTGGGTGTGCGTGACGCATGCGGGCGGTGACACTGGGGCCTTCGGTGGAGCTCCCTATGGGGCCACGAAACGTGTGAAAGGTGTGCCGAATTGGGTGTGCGTGACGCATGCGGGCGGTGGGACTGGGGCCTTCGGTGGAGCTCCCTATGGAGCCACGAACCGTGTGAGGGGTGTGCCGAAATGTGTGTGTGTGTGTGTGTGTGTGTGTGTGTCTGTGTGTGTGTGTGTGTGTGTGTGTGTGTGTGTGTGTGTGTTTGTGTGTGTGTGTATGTGTGTGTGTGCGTGCAACGCATGCGGGCGGTGGCAGTGGGGCCATCGGTGGAGCTCCCCATGGGGCCACGAAACGTGTGAGGGGAGTCCCAAATGGGGCGGCGGCGCCATGCGAACCGCGCCACTGGGATCTTAGGTGGAGCTCCCCATGGGGCCACGACACGTGTGATGGGTGTGGAAGAATGGAACGGCGGCGCCATGCGGGTTCACTGGGACCCTAGATGGAGCTCCCTATGGGGCCGCGAAACGTGTAAGGGGTGTGCCAAAATGGGGCGGCGGCGCCATGCGGGCTGCGCCACTGCGACCTTAGGTGGAGCTCCCCATGGGGCCACGAAACGTGTGAGGGGTGTGCCAAAATGGAGCGGCGGCACCATGCGGGCTGCGCCACGATGGAGCTCCCGATGGGGCCTCAAAACGTGTGAAAGGGTGTGCCAAAATGGAGCGGCGGCGCCATGCGGGCGGTGCCACTGGGACCTTCGGTGGAGCTCCCGATGGGGCCACGAAACGTGTGAGGGGTGTGCCAAAATGGGGCGGCGGCGCCATGCGGGCGGTGGCACTGGGGCCTTCGGTGGAGCTCCCTATGAGGCCACGAAACGTGTGAGGGGTGTGCCAAAATGGGGCGGCGGCGCCATGCGGGCAGTGCCACTGGGACCTTGGATGGAGCTCCCCATGGGGCCACGAAACGTGTGAGGGTGTGCCAAAATGGGGCGGCGGCGCCATGCGGGCGGTGGCACTGGGGCCTTCGGTGGAGCTCCCTATGGCGCCACGACACGTGTGAGGGGAGTATAGAAACAGAGACATGCGGAGAGCAAAGGCAAGGAGGGGGAGGAGGGAGGAGGAGGAGGAGGAGGAGGAGGAGGAGGAGGAGGAGGAGGAGGAGATCCCTCCCTGCGTTCTGGCCCTGACTGACTCTGACGACGATGCAATGCAGACGCATTTTTCTATAGCATCTTATGGGGGTGAGTGCCACATGCAATCCGACGGCACACCCTCCGTCTGGGGGCCTCTGCCACCGGCGCAAGAATCCCCACTCCGAAGGAAACCCGGCGTAATAGGCACTCACCCACCCCACACCCCTCGGCGACCGCAGGGGGAAAGCGCGGACACAACCAAGCGTCCCGCAAAGCGACCCGCGTCCGCAAGCCGCACGCCCGCCCCGCGTCCGCAGGGGGGCGCCACGCCTGACCAGCACCTGGCGACCGCTGGGGGCACCGTCTGGCAATGTGCACTGTGGGAGGGAATCAGGGCACCCACGGAGAGAAACAATAACCCCTCCAATCGATCAGTGCCTTGCCCCCCCCTCATCCCCCGCACACTTTTTCACCGAACGCAATAAAAGGATATATAAATAATGTGACGGCGCACCGTCTTCGCAAACGAGAGCAAAAGGAGCCCCCCCGACCCCCGGGAATCCTTCCGAGGCCGTTCACCAGGGCTCGCGCTCCCGCAGGTGCCGGCGCACCCTCCTGAGCCGCCCTCGGTGCCCGGGTCATGCACCTCCATGGGTACTTGGGCCGGCGCCGCCTCGAACGCCATCGCCTCGTCGAGCATGCGCCCCATCACCTTGAAGTCCATGTCCTTGATGTCCTTCTGGATCCTCAGCGTGTGCTCGAAGCCCTCAAAGATGCCGTTCGTCAGATCGTCAGCTTGGCAATTCAGATCTCTAGGGGCCCATTTGGAAACCAAGCCGGCACGCCGCGCCTCCAGCTGGGCCGACAGCTCCATCGCGACAATGTAATTACAACGGGAACTTTGTTGACATGAACTTCTCCACGACCCTGGACGCCACCTGCGAGTCGGTGAAGCACGAGGCGATGCAGCGGCCATCCCAATTTGCCACGCCCTCCGGAACGAACATCATCAGACCGACAGTGGCGGCGAGGAGCTCCAAAGCAGAGATGCTGCGAAACGGCGCCCCCTTCGTGAAAGCCCATGGGGCTGTGTGTTGGTCCAACTCCATGTAGAACCAACGGGCACGCTTCGTAGACGGGGGGGTGCCGCCCTCCTCCGGCACCGCGGCCTCCCAACCTGCGACGGTCACCATGTCCCCGCTCGCTTTCGCATCCACGCGGAACAGCACCCCCTTGCGGGCCCTCGCTGCGACAAGGATGGCCCGCCTCCGGTGCAAGTTATCCCGTAAGAACCGGAAGATGGAGGCAACGAAGAGCGGGAGGCGCACCGTCGAAGACCTCTGGTGGACCGCGATGAAGCGGCACAGCGGCCCCAGGAAAGGCATGTCGTACTCGAGGGCGCCGTGCACGAATGCCATCCTTCCCAAGGCCTCCTCGCACTCGCGGATGCTCCCGAATCCATCCCTGAGTACACGGTCATACCAAGAAGTAATCCAAGCGGCTCCCGCCTCCGAAATGCCTGAGGACCACAACTTCCTTGTGGTGTCCAACTCGTAGCCGATCCAAGCAAGCCGCATGCCGCCGCCGGACTTCTTCCAGCACAGGGGGGCGCCCAACACCTGCAGGTAGAGCACGAGGCACGCGGCCGTGTACGCGAAACCAGCCCCTTGGGCCATGGCCCACCAGTCATCAGCGAACAAGGCGAGCCACAACTGATGCGAGTCGCCTGCGAGAATGCGGATCCCTACGCGGTGTAATGCCGGCCCCGCCATTGCGCTGCTGAGCTGACGCCGAAGGTCCCGGCGACATTGACATAGACGTCTCCACCCTCTTCGGCCCTGCAGCACTGGTACGGCCAATCTTCTTCTCGAACGGCAACCGCGCGGTGCGCGTCCGAGACGTCGAGCTTCACGTGGTACGCCGGGGATCCTTCGTCCTGCGCCGCGCGGAGGAACCTCTTGACGTCCCGGGCCTTCGGGAAGGGGATCTTGTCGCGGACCTTGATGTGGCGGTTCACGTCGACCCCGTGCGTGGCATCGAAAAGCAAACGCAACGATACGCTGCCATCCTCAGACTTCGACTTCACCTGGGCGCCAAGCGAAGCGATAGTGAGGCGAGCCCCGAACCTGCGCCGCGCCTCCTCCAGGGAGATCGGGAAAGCGAACTTCTTCCGGACGGTCTCCTCCAACAACTCCCTGCGCTCCGCGACGTACTCTCGGGCCGACTGGTGGTTGCTTCGCTCTTTGGGCAAGGCGGAGAAGGCGTCGACCTCGTGCGCGTCCTCGGCCCTCTGCGGCGCGAGCGGCCGTCGCGTCTTCGGCTCGAAGACCTCGGGCGTTCGCGGTAAGGGGTGTCCGACGCCTATCGGGACCCCCCTGGCGAACACGTCCATGACGTCGGCATCAGGGTCCCCAGCGGCCCGCATCAGACCTTGAAGCAGCCGCACGTCGATAGGCTGATCGCGATCATGAGCAGACCTCTCCGTAGCGAAACCTGCCTCATCCAGGATACTCCTGACGTGGCGTCTCACCGACAGAACGTGCGCCTCGTCAAAAAGCGGGGCGTTGGTGCCAGCCACGAGTCTTCGCAGCAGATGCGTCGACCCGCCTGGGAACGACGCCGCCGCCTGGTCCACGCCCTTCTCGATCGCAACTTTCACGCTCTTCATGCACCCTGTGGGCCCCGGCCGGCACCTCGGCGGCGCGCGCCCCCAAAAACATATGCCGGCGCCGTCGACCACAGCCACCGGCCCGCCGGTCCTCCGCACGGTCAGCGGCACGGGGCCCGTGAAGGAGGGGCCAGACAAGGGTGGCTGACCTCCAAACGCTGCTTCGCGTCTGCGCCTGGCCCCCTCGCGCACATCCGCGTCGTCAGGGATGTCGTAGTGTGGGTACTTCTGCAACAGCTGCCTCCTCAAAGCGTCGATGATCACGTCGACATGGCACTCTTGGTGCTGGCGGCAATGGCACGCTAACTTCATGCCTCCCAGCTCGTGGAAAATCTTCTGCCGGAGGCGCTCCTGCCCCGGGCTGCCGAGCCACGCCCTGTACGACGCCACCGCGCTGCGCCTGTCGCCGCCCGCGCCGAGGGCTTTGGCCTGCCAGTTCCCGCATGGCGATCTGGGCAGACCAAGCCGCAGATGGGAACGCCCGCAATATACGACATCTGCGGCGCGGAGGTCGATGTCGCCGACGTGTTGCCGGGTCGGCATCGTGAGCTTCACGGGAGCCTCCGCGCGCTGCACCTCCTGGACATTCGCCTTCCCTGCGGCAGGCTGCAAGAGGACTTGCTGGCGCGGGGGCAGCGGCGAGCCGCGCCCAAAACGT
This sequence comes from Prorocentrum cordatum, assembly GCA_963575745.1. NCBI lineage: Eukaryota > Dinophyceae > Prorocentrales > Prorocentraceae > Prorocentrum > Prorocentrum cordatum. Next base: position 1,213,342 of record CAUYUJ010015726.1, read on the forward strand.
GCACCCCGCTCGAAGAAGTGCGCGGCTGGCGATGGCGATCGTGCTCGTCATTGCCCTTGTCGTGCTGCTCCTGGTACTGGTACGTCGCCGCAGTTGCGGCTCTGGCGAGGGCCGGCAGAGGATCAGATCCCGCCCCCCTTCCCGCAGATGTGCGCGAAGCGGCAGGTATCTTCACAATCTCTGCAGTCTCCTCGCCTCTCGGGCCCTCCGGGGGCCCGCCGGACCCCCGGGGGGGTCACCTGCGGCTGGCGTGGGGGCCGCCGCTTGCCGGCCCCGGCCTCCTGGGACAATCGAGGAGGCTGCGCGCACCATTGCGCGCGAGGCAGACGTGGGCATACTTGCACTGGGGAGCTGCGCACGCCTTCTTCTGGAACGCAAAACACTTCCGCCGGCCGTCAGGGGCCCACTTGGACCGGCCAGCACGCCAGCTGCGAGACTTGCCGTTGTCCCCCTCCTTGGCCTTGCCTTTGCCCCCCTTGCCGCCGCCGCCGCCGCTGCCGCCGCCGCCCCCTGGGCGTTTGCCCCCCTGGCTGCCGCCCTTGGGATTGTTCGCTGCCTCGTGGCCCTTGCCCCTGCACGGAGTGCGGGGCCGCCGATCCCACGAGGCTCCGCACCTTGCCGAGGGCCCCGCCGAAGCCGCGCCAGCAGCAGCAGCGGCCGCGCCGGCCGCGACGCTCACCGGGTTGAGGAAGTGCTTCTGCACGGTGGCCTGGTTCTTCCGCACGTTGGCGAGCGCGGCCACGAGAGTGCTGCCCTCGTTCACCAGCTCGGCCACTTTGCGCCGCACTTGGTATTCAAATTCCAAAAGCGTCGGCCATGCTGGCCGGCACGTGAATGCGCCGTCCGGGGACGCCACTTCGATCTTGTAGACGTCCCCGCCGAGAAGCCACTCCAGGAGGTCGTCGAAGGCGGGCGTGACGTAGCCCTGCAGGAACGGCTTCGAGGGGAGTTTCAGCCTGACGTACTCCCAGGCCCTGGCAATGACCTTGTACTTCATCCTCAGCTCCTCCGGCGTCGCCGGTAACGAAGATTCAACCTTGCCCTTGTTCATCTTGACGGTGCCGTCGTGCATCGCCCTGAACGTGCCGTGGAGGCCCACCTCTGCGGCGTCCCTGGTGATCACCATGTTCAAGCGCTCCGCCATGAACTCGCCCTCGCCTACCTGGCCCAGCAGCTTCTCTACGTAGACAGGCGCCGGCGCCTCCTGATCCTCAAGCTCCCGGTGGCGCCTGGTGAAAGCCTGTGTGAGGAGCAAATGCTGGCGGCGCTGGATCGCGACAGGGAGCTCGTTGATCTTCTGCTCGGCCTGCTGCCGGATGCGCTGCTCGTTGCGCAGACGCGCAGCTTCCCATATATTGATCAGACTCGCCACTGCGAGCCTGTGCTCCGGGCCCCCCGTTGGATTGAGGGTGATGTCGTCCTTCAGCATGTCCTTGCGCTCCTGGATGTTCTCCCCGGAGCGTCCGAAGAGAATGCCTGACACGTAGCCTACCTTCGCCAACTTAGGCTGAACATGCTCGGGGATCTTGGCATCGTCCAAGAGGTAGCTGAACTCCGGGTCCAACTTGAGGAGTTCCTGATTCACCGGGCGGCGCCGGAGCAGACAGCAGGGACATGGCGGGCAGCAGCCCCGCACAGCTGAGCTGGGGCTCCCTGCGAAAGACTAGCGCGTTCAGACACCAGCGCTGGACCTGACGGCAATGGAGCCCCACCCCCACGCAAGCGCGCGAGACACAACATCCGTGCGCGCGCCAGCAGAGCGACACCTGCCAAGCCGCGGGGGAGCCACCAGTCAGACGGCGCAGGCAGGGGGACCAACACCGAACTCCTCCCGAACGCTGGATTTTGGAATGCCGTTCGGAATGCCATTTCTGGGTCGCACTGCGGACGCGTCGATCCGATGTTGCTCGGTACCGGCCCATGCGTCTATTTTCGGGCGTACCGGCCCGCAGCCAACTTTAGTGCAACCCCATGTCCTCGCCTCCGCAGCTTGCTTTCAGGGGCCGGATTTCGTGACGCACGCTGTTGGCACGAACGGGGGCCCCCAGCGTCTGCCTCCGAGGGGCCGCGAGCCGCGCGCCCCGGGGCGGACAAATCGCGCCCCCCCAGAGCAAACTAAAGGCCCCGGGGGCAGCCGCGCCTCGCCGAGAGCTTCCCCGAGGATGGGGGGGCATCCCCGAGACAGGCCGCCCAGGAAGACCTAAGACCAAATGAAGCGGGCCCGGGTCCAGGGCAGACGCCCTCCTTGAGACGCAAAACCCGTCGGCGTGCCTCAGCGCGCCCCTGCGTCCGCAGGGAGCGCTGGCAGACGCCCCAGAGCGCCCGCCATGCGCGACTCGCGCCGCAAGCCGCGCGCCCCGCGTCCGCGGGGCCGCGCCCAGACGCATCAAAGCGCCTTCTCCCCACGTCCGCAGGGAGAGATGGCAGACGCCCCAGAGCGCCCACCATGCGCGACTCGCGCCGCAAGCCGCGCGCCCCGCGTCCGCGGGGCCGCGCCCAGACGCATCAAAGCGCCTTCTCCCCACGTCCGCAGGGAGAGATGGCAGACACCACAAAGCGTCCACCATGCGCGACTCGCGTCCGCAAGCCGCGCGCCCCGCGTCCGCGGGACCGCGCCCAGACGCATCAAAGCGCCTTCTCCCCACGTCCGCAGGGAGAGATGGCAGACTCCGCAAGGCGTCCACCATGCGCGACACGCGTCCGCAAGCCGCGCGCCCCGCGTCCGCGGGACCGCGCCCAGACGCATCAAAGCGCATGTTCTCCGCGTCTGCAGGGAGCGCCGGCAGACACCGCAAGGCGTCTACCATGCGCGACTCGCGTCCGCAAGCCGCGCGCCCCGCGTCCGCGGGACCGCGCCCAGACGCATCAAAGCGCCTTCTCCCCACGTCCGCAGGGAGAGATGGCAGACTCCGCAAGGCGTCCACCATGCGCGACACGCGTCCGCAAGCCGCGCGCCCCGCGTCCGCGGGACCGCGCCCAGACGCATCAAAGCGCATGTTCTCCGCGTCTGCAGGGAGCGCCGGCAGACACCGCAAGGCGTCTACCATGCGCGACTCGCGTCCGCAAGCCGCGCGCCCCGCGTCCGCGGGGCCGCGCCCCGACGCATCAAAGCGCCCCCCGCGTCCGCAGGGGGCGCCGGCAGACACCCCAGGGCGTCCACCGCGCGCGACTCGCGCCCGCAAGCCGCGCGCCCCGCGTCCGCGGGGCCGCGCCCAGACGCATCAAAGCGCCTGTTCCCCGCGTCCGCAGGGATCGCCGGCAGACACCACAAGGCGCCCACCATGCGCGGCTCGCGTCCGCAAGCCGCCCCGCCCACGAGAGCATGGGCACCACTTTTCTTCAGCAGAGATGCGCCGGGGCCCCAGGGCCCGCGTGCTCCCGGCAGCAAAATCCCTCCGAACGCCGCAACGCGCCGGAGCTTTGGCGGAGGACGGGAGGCCTCATTAAACGAAGCCTCGGCGAGGGCGCTCCTCATCCGAAGAGCTTGCTGCCGACGACACCTGCGCCTCGCCCTCGTCCTCGTCCTCCGCGGGGCGCGCGTCCCCCTTCCAGCAGGAATGGCAGAAGTCGTGGTACTCCGAAGCGTCAGGGAGCGAGAGGCCCATCTCCTCGAAAATCTTGTAGTCCCAGCCTGGGACCCTGGGGCGCGCGCCCGCGTAGTGCAGCCGCCGGAAGCCATTGCGCCCGATCGACACGAAGTAGCCCTGGACACCCTCGGGCAACTTGTGGGCGTAGGCCTGCCCTCTCGTAGACGAGGGGCGCGGCGTCGCCGGGAACTCTGAATCTTGGTGCTTCATGGGCGGCGCCAGGGCCAGCAACGACGACGAAGAGGCCTCTCCTGGAAGACCGGTTTGCGGGCGCGCCTCGCTCGCTGGAGGCGCGGTCTCGTCCAAGATGCGCGCGTCCTTGATGGACAGGTCTGGGACGAAATACCGGAGCCTCTTGATTTGCACCCTCGCCGCCTGCTCGTCCATGCCGCTGTCACGGAGCTTCTGGCCCAAGGCCGCAAGAGTGTCCTCCTCGTCGAACACGTCCGCCTTCGTCCATGCCGCTGTCACGGAGATTCTGGCCCAAGGCCGCAAGAGTGTCCTCCTCGTCGAACACGTCCGCCTTGCCCTTGTTCTCGCGGATGGCGCAGCTGACCTTGTGCTGGGTGGTTTCGACCCTGCGCCTGTGGACCCGGATGTAGGCCTCGGAGTGGTCGCCCTGCCAGCGGCCCAAGGTGTCCACCCATTCCTTGTTGAAACCCAAAAGCGTCGCAGCGCTAGGCAAAAACGCTCTCTCAGAATGCTCCGCCCAGAAGCCCACGGACTCCTCGTCGAGAATATTCTGGGGGGGCTGCGTCCCAGCCACCACCAAACTCGCCAAGAGTGCTCTTGACAAGGCCGCGCCCTCGTGGTACTTCACCTCCCTGTGCACGACGCCCGTGTAGTCCAGAGACGGGGCAACGAGGAAGTAGTCTCGCTCCCCAGAGGCATGGTGCGACCACAAGCCTGCCCCCACCGACAACCACATAGGTACCTCCAGAAAGACCTCCGTAGAAATGGTGAAGGGGAGGATTTCGTTGGACTTGTCCTTGCCGCTGGTTTTCGTCCGGACGAGCGTCGCGAAGAGGCCTCGCTCAGTGAAAGAGCGATGACCAAAAATCCAACCTCTGTGGTCATCAAAACGTAGAGTCCCCCAGACCTCGCACAGCTTCCAGAAGGCCAGCATGCGCTTGTACACCTCGACGGCCTCGTCGATGACCAAGCGTTCGAGGGCGATAATGATGATCATCACAAGTGGACGGGGTGCTTGGCGACGAGCCCCCGACGAAAGCATCTTCCCTGCGCCATCGCCTCGAGGACGAAATTCCTGACCAGGGGATCAGATGCGAGCATCACCTGAGGGCGGACGCCGCCGCCTTTCTCAAGAAACGCGATCGCCTCCACTGCGGCTGTGAGAACCGTGCGCCTGCACGGCTCCTCCAGGCGCACCGGCAGGTGCTCCAAAATGTCTCCCACATCCCGGGGGAAAGCGTACACTTTCCGAGCCATCAAGAACGACCTCACCTTGAGGAGATCGCGATATCTCTTCTCCAACGTAGTCGCCCGGCGGCCCTGGGCGACATTGCGAAGAATCGTAAATGGGGCGACTAATCCATTTGGCAACCGACCAATCGGCAGGCCCGATTCCAAGACGAAGTCGATAAGCAAGGACACGTACTTCTCCCGCTCCTCCTGCTCAGCTGCCTCCCGGCCTCGTGGATCTTGTGTCTCATGGATCCTCGCCAGAGCTGGGGAGGGCCATGCCACGCGTGGCCTCGAACCCGCTGGAGGCGTCGCTGCCAATGCCGTCGACGATAAGTCATTCACGACCTTGACCTGCTGGAGCCTCGCCCGCTTGACATCCATGGCCATGTTGGCCTCGGTGTCCAAGAACGACGCCATGCGTCGAATGGGAGCCACCTTAAGCTTCACAGCTGCGGCCCAAATAATGACGAAGTGCTTGGCCGAGGACTCCAACTCGCCGGGGGGCAAGCTGGGGACGAACGACTTCACGAGCTCCACCGCCTCCAGAATGTTTCCGTCCTCCAGCAAACCACTGACGATTTTGGGGACGTCAGCTGCTGCGCGCTCGAGTGCAAGCGCCACCGGCTCCGCCTGGCGCCGGAAAGCCGCCCATGCCGCCGGCCAAGCCATGAGCTCCGCAAAACGCAATGACTCGGGCCAGACGCTGCAGCGTGCAAGCGTGCAGCGTGCCTGCACTGGTGAGGGATCCCGATGGGACGAGTCCCCTGAGGGGAGGAGGAGGAGGAGGAGGAGGAGGAGGAGGAGGAGGAGGAGGAGGAGGAGGAGGAAGGAGGAGAACGCGGGGCACCGTCTCTTCAAAAAGAGGACCCAACACCACAGGATGGTTGGGAAAAAATAAAAGGACCGTGCACAACAACTGTTTAGGAACAAATCCGCCGACCCTTCGGCGTATGACAGACGCTGTCGTCGTCGTCGCCGTCGTCGCCGCCGTCGTCGTCGCCGCCGTCGCCGTCGTCGTCGTCGTCGTCGTCGTCGTCAGTTCCACTGAAATCGAGCAACAAGGTCAATCAACTTCGTAATTCAGTCGAATACCTTCCCTTTATCCCGTCCCTGCCGGGGTGTGGGTGGGGGTTGGGGGTGGTGTGTGTGGGGGGGGGTCCCAAGTCAGAATGCCCCCCCCCCCCCTTCTCCCCCTCCTGGGCCTCGGCGGGCCCCAGGGGGGTCGCCAGCGGGGAACCCGGGGGAAGTTCCGCCCGTGGCGGTGAGGGGGGTGGTCCCTGGCCAGAGCGCCGCCCCCTCTGGAGTCCGGGCTCGAGGTCTTGGCCTCTCCGCTCGCACCCAGTGTCCAGCTAGAGGCCGATTCCGCTGGAGGCGGCCCCCTCCACAGCCGCCCTCCCCCGCTTCGGAGAACGGCTGGCTTCCGCGCAGAGACGCAAGCGGAGGCTAGCCGGTCTAGCGAAGCAGGGAGCCCGTCCTTTCAGGGTCGCGCGGATGGGGTTCGTGCCATCGCTGATGTACGGTGCTGCGGGTCTTGGGCTAAACCCCACTCGTGTGGACCAGGCTCGTGTGCTCATGGCCAGCGCCCTCGGAGGCCAGGCCATAGGCAAGGACCTACTGCCCCCCCCCGGCGGGGGTCGCCAGCGGGGGTCCTGGGGAGGTCCCGCCTTGAGGGTCGGCGGCGCCAGCTGTAAGGCCTTCGCAATATACGCATATATCTATATACAGATACACGTACGACCTTACAGACACACTATTTAGGGAACGCAAAAAGCAAACTTGCTTTTCGCTTCCATACCGGACAGTTTCTGACGGTGGCAATGCCCCACACGGGCCATTAATACCAAAACTGTGAAAACAAAAACAGCCGTCCAGATGTTTCTGCGACGCAAGGATTCGCAGAAGGGGGAACGTCCTCAGCTCAGTCGGCAGGTCCATGCGGCCGACTGTGACGTTCAACGAGCCCTCCATGACCATGTTCAGCGCGCCCGCAAAGGACTCGCCACACGCGCGTGTCGTGTTCGAGATTATGGTGGGATCCGTCTCCTCGAACTCGTTCTTCAGGCTCTCCGCCTTCTTGTTGTTGGTGAGCTTCAGCTCCTCGAGCAAGATGAATCAAGAAAAACTGCCAGAGGCATAATTCTTCGACGTTTGAAGCCCAGGGGGTCCCTCTGGGCCCGTGAAGTATTTGACAACTCTGGGGGCCGGCGTCTAGAACAAATCACGGCGTCGGAGGCCTGGGTGAGCAAGATGGGTGACAGTGATGCGACTGCGGTCTTGCTACAAGAAGCCCCAGATCAAGAACGAGCCCACCTTTTCACAACCTGGGCTTCACAATTTGGGTCGCGGCGGTCTGCCGAGGCTACGGAGGGAAAGCACACGGAGCACCGACTCAAGGAGAGAGTGCGCCCGCAGGGCCCGAGCAAAGGGGAGGGGGGGCTAGGCTTAAGCTACCCCCCCCTCCCTTGAGCCGCCCTTGTTGGAAGCACCCCCCCCCTCCCCCCCTTTTTTTTGCAGGGGGAGGGGGGGGGCTTACAGCTACCCCCCCCCTCCCCCCTTGGGCCCTCCCCGGAAGCTCCCCCCCCCTCTCCAAAGCTCCCCCCCCGACCCTCTGGCTTAAGCTACCCCCCCCCTCCCTTGGGCCCCCCTGCGGGGTGGCTTAAGCTACCCCCCCCCTCCCTTGGCCTGCCCTGCTGAAAGCTACCCCTCCCCCCCCTTTCGTGCAAATGGGGGGGGTGCTTGGAAGCTACCACCCCCCCCCCCCTACACCCCCCGACTACCCACCCCCCCCCCGCTACTCCCCTTTCCCAAAGGGAGGGGCTTCGGGAGGGGGGTGCTTAAGATAGAGCGCGCGCGCGTGGGGCCCGATAGACTAAAAGGGGGCCCAGCTTGAAGCTACCCCCCTCCCCCCCTTCCTTGCTAAAGGGGGGGGGGCTTCGGAGCTCCCCCCCCCTCCCCCCCTTTTCGTGGTTCGGAAAGGGGGGGGCTTCCAAGCTACCCCCCCCCTCCCTCCCTTCACTTGAGCCGGGGTGAGCCACCCCCCCCCTTTGAAAGGGGGGGGGGCTTCGGAAGCTACCCCCCCTCCCTCCCCCTTTTTTCGTGGCCGGAAAGGGGGGGGGGGCTTCCAAGCTACCCCCCCCCCTCCCTCCTTTTAATGGAGCTGGGGTGAGCCACCCCCCCTTTGAAAGGGGGGGGGGGGCTTTGGAAGCCCCCCCCCCTCCCTCCCTTGGTGCAAAAGGTGGGGGGGGCTTGAAGCCCCCCTCCCTTCCCCCCTTTGGCCGCCCAGCTCCCGGAGCCATCGCCCTCCCTTTCGCCTCCATTTATTCCCGCCCCTCTCCCTCCTCCTCTTCTTCCTTTTGCCTCCTCCTCTTCCTCGTCCTCCTCATCCTCCTCATAGTCATCATCGTCATCATCATCATCATCATCATCATCATCATCATCATCATAATCATCATCATCATCATCATCATCATCATCATCATCATCATCATCATCATCATCGTACTCCCCCGCGGGTCCTTCCGTTCCGTTCCTCCTCCTCCTCCTCTTCGTTTTCTCCTCCTCCTCCATTTTTCTTCCCTCCTCCTCCTCCTCCCCCTCCTTATCATCATCATCATCATCATCATCATCATCATCTTCATCATCCATCATCAATCATCATCATCATCATCATCATCATCATCCATCATCATCATCATCATCATCATCATCATCATCATCATCACTCATCATCATCATCATCCTCCCTTCCTCCTCCTCCTCCTCCTCCTCGTGATCCTCCTCCTCCGTTTCCGCCATCCCTCTCCTCCTCCTCCTCCTCCTCCTCCTCCTCCTCCTCCTCCTCCTCCTCCTCCTCCTCCTCCTCCTCCTCCCCCTCCCCCATCCTCCGCCTCCTCCTCCCCCAGCTGGCCGCCGTCTTACACGAACACTGCCAAACCCGACGGGCTGGCGTTTCCCGAATTACACTTCGTGCAACTTTCGGGGGGGGATAATCTTTTTCCCAACCCTCCTTGGTTGGGTATTCGTTTTGAATAGAGCAGTGTGGTCTCCACTTCCTCCTTCCCGTCCCGTCTCCCTCGTGCCTCCTCCTGTCTTGCTTGCGGGGGGCTGCGATATGTGAAACTGTCGCCACTTTCGAGGCCTGCTGGGGGGCCCAGCACAGTGACGCCACGGGCGGACCCAAATTAGACCTCGCCATCCCTGGGGGGCTGCGATCTGTGAAACTGTCGCCACGTTCGAGGCCTGCTGGGGGGCCCAGCACAGTGACGCCACGGGCGGACCCAAATGAAACCTCGCCAGCCCTGGGGGGCTGCGATCTGTGAAACTGTCGCCACTTTCGAGGCCTGCTGGGGGGCCCAGCACAGTGACGCCACGGGCGGACCCAAATCCCACCAGCCCTTTAGGGCGTGAGTGGTTTAGGGAGCTCTCTCTGTCCTCAACCCCCCTTCTTCCCCTTCGGGGAGGGGTTTACCCCTCCCCCTACCCCCTCCCCCTGGGCCTGGACATGGACTCCGGGGTGTTCTCAGGGGGGTCCATTTCGACTCCTGGGAGGGCTAAACAACGACGACCCTCGCGAGGATTCTGGCCCCGACGGGGGGACGCAGAAAAAACCCTCTCCTCTTCTGTGAAGCCAAAATCCTTGATTTTACGAGGGTTTGGGCCCCATTTTGGCCTTCTGAGGGGGCAGCGCTCCTCTGCCTTCATAGCAAAATCATTGATTTTACGAAGGTTTTGGGCTCATTTTGTCCTTCTCAGGGGGCAGCGCTTCTTTGCGCTTCTGAGGAGGTCGCAAGAGGCCCCCAGATGGCGCCAAGAGGCCCCCAGGAGCCTCCCAAGAGGCCTCCAAGAGGCCCCCAAGAGGCCCCCAAGAGGCCCCAAGAGCTCCCCAAGAGGCCCCCAAGAGGCCCCCAAGAGGCCCTCAGAGGCCCCAGGAGGCCCCCAAGAGGCCCCCAAGAGGCCCCCAAGAGGCCCCCAAGAGGCCCCCAAGAGGCCCCAAGAGGCTCCAAGAGGCCCCCAAGAGGCCCCACGAGGAGCCCGAACGACTCACACCAGGACGAGGAGCCCGAACGACTCACACCACGAAGAGCCCGAACGACTCACACCAGAAGGAGGGGCCCGAACGACTCACACCAGGACGAGGCGCCCGAACGACTCACACCACGAGGAGCCCGAACGACTCACACCACGACGCGGGCCCCGAACGACTCACACCACGAGGAGCCCGAACGAGTCACACCAGGAGGAGGGGCCCGAACGACTCACACCAGGACGAGGGGCCCGAACAACTCACACCACGAGAAGCCCGAACGACTCACACCAGGACGAAGAGCCCGAACGACTCACACCACGAAGAGCCCGAACGACTCACACCAGGAAGAAGGGCCCGAACGACTCACACCAGGACGAGAAACCCCAAACGACTCAAATCACGAGGAGCGCTTTCTCTCCCTCCTCCTCCGCCTCGTCCTTCTCCCGCTCCCCCCACAAGGAGGATGTACAAGGAGGCGGGAGGAAGGAGGAACAGGGGAGATATGCGGGGCCAAACGGACACACGCCTGAAAAACACGACTGTCGGCATGCTTCGCATGAGTTGCTGTTGTGAGATGGGCTGGTGGGGATACGCGAAGCGTAAAGAATTAGACCTCGCCATCCCTGGGGGGCTGCGATCTGTGAAACTGTCGCCACTTTCGAGGCCTGCTGGGGGGCCCAGCACAGTGGGCCACGGGCGGACCAAATTAGACCTCGCCATCCCTGGGGGGCTGCGATCTGTGAAACTGTCGCCACTTTCGAGGCTGCTGGGGGGCCAGTGACCCACGGGCGGACCCAATTAGACCTCGCCATCCCTGGGGGGCTGCGATCTGTGAAACTGTGGCCACTTTCGAGGCCTGCTGGGCCCAGCACAGTGACACGGCGGAAATTAGACCTCGCCAGCCCTGGGGGGCTGCGATCTGTGAAACTGTCGCCACTTTCGAGGCCTGCTGGGGGGCCCAGCACAGTGACGCCAGGGCGGACCCAAATTAGACCTCGCCATCCCTGGGGGGCTGCGATCTGTGAAACTGTCGCCACTTTCGAGGCCTGCTGGGGGGCCCAGCACAGTGACGCCACGGGCGGACCAAATTAGACCTCGCCATCCCTGGGGGGCTGCGATCTGTGAAACTGTCGCCACGTTCGAGGCCTGCTGGGGGGGCCCAGCACAGTGACGCCACGCGCGGACCCAAATTAGACCTCGCCATCCCTGGGGGGCTGCGATCTGTGAAACTGTCGCCACTTTCGAGGCCTGCTGGGGGGCCCAGCACAGTGACGCCACGCGCAGACCCAAATTAGACCTCGCCATCCCTGGGGGGCTGCGATCTGAGATCCCCGCTTTCGAAGTGGCTAGGGTTGCTCAGGGATTGCAGCTAATCAGCTTTATCTAGTCCTTGTCCTGAAGCCAGTTTCCTGCGAGTCTCCCGAATTCCGTCTGCAGACATATGTCACCCTCGCTCCGTCATCGCCCCCCTTATAAAGTGTCCTAAACTATTTGCGCCCCGCGTTTGCGCAGGGGTTGGGTACGTCGCCAGGGTTATTTTTTTCGTTCCCGGGCGTTGGCACGGGACGAGTTGAATGATACACTTGCGTTGCAATCGATTGCAATCCATTGGATTGCAAACGATTCGATTGCAATACATCGGATTGCAATCGATTGGATTGCAATAGGTTGAATTGCAATCGGTTCAATCGATTGGATTGCAGGGGAGGGACAGGACGGAAGGGAGGGAGGGGAGGAGAGGGAGGGGAGGGAGGAGATGGAACGAAGGGTGTGGAGGGAGGGGAGGGAGCGGAGGGAGGTGGGGAGGGGGATTGCAGTGGAATGGAGTGCAATCGATTGCAAGCGATTCGATTGGGATTTTCGATCGTCGATCGTTGATCGTCGATCGTCCATCCTCGATCGTGGATTGTTCATTTTGGATCGTCGGCGAAAGGGAGGGCGGAGGCTCCGGGGGCTGGGCGGCCAAAGGGGGCAAGGGGGGGGGCTTCCAAGCCCCCCCCCCCTTTGGCACAAAGGGGGGGAGGGGGGTGGGAGCTTCCAGCAGGGCGGCTCCAAGGGAGGGGGGCGGTAGCTTAAGCACCCCCCTCCCTTTGGGGGGGGTTGGGGGGGTAGCTTCCGGGGCGGCAAAGGGGGGGGGGAGGTGGGTAGCTTCCAAGCACCCCCCCCCTTTGCACGAAAGGGGGGGAGGGGGGGGTAGCTTCCAGCAGGGCAGCGCCAAGGGAGGGGGGGGGGTAGCTTAAGCACCCCCCCCCTTTGGAAAGGGGGGGAGGGGGGGAGCTTCCGGGGAGGGCCCAAGGGGGGAGGGGGGGGGTAGCTGTAAGCCCCCCCCCCCTTGCAAAAAAAAGGGAGGGAGGGGGGGGAGGGGCTTCCAACAAGGGCGGCTCAAGGGAGGGGGGGTAGCTTAAGCCTAGCCCCCCCTCCCCTTTGCTCGGGCCCTGCGGGCGCGCTCTCTCGTGCTT
>CAUYUJ010015726.1:1230838-1235838 GCA_963575745.1 Prorocentrum cordatum
GATGGCCCAAGAGAGTCCAAGATACCTCCAAGTTCGCCCAAGAAGCCTCCAAGACGGCCCAACACGACCCAAGATGCACCCAAGAGGTCCTCCAGGAGGGCCCGAAGAGGCCAAAAGTATTGGTGTTCCTTAGATTTTTGATGGATTTTGGCATTTGGTTCTTTTCGGCCTTCCGACGGCTCGAGACGGCCCAAGAGGCCCCCAAGATCGCCCACGAGGCCTCCAAGATGGCCCAATGACGGCCCAAGAGGCCCCCAATACGGCCCCAAGAGGGGCCAAGAGGCCTCCAAGACGGCCTCCAAGACGGCCCTGAAGCGCCCCAAGAGGGCCCCCAGTCGGCCCAAGATGCACCCAAGACGGTCCAAGATAGCCTCAAGATGGCCCATGATGGCACTAGAGGCTCCCAAGAGGCCTCCAAGACGGCCCAAGAGGCCTCCAAGGGCCAAAATCACTGATTTTCCCAAGGCTTCTGAAGGATTGTGGCATTTGCTTCTTTTCGGCCTTCCGACGGCCCGAGACGGCCCAAGAGCCCCGAAAAATCGCCCAAGGGGCCGCCAGGACGGCCCCAGAACGGCCAAAAGGCTCCCAAGACGGCCCCAAGAGGGCCCCTAGACGGCCGAAGAGGGCTTCAAGTCAGCCAGAATCGGACGTGCCAGGCATGCTCTGAGCCCCGAGCAGCACCCAAACGCCCCCAACAGGCCCAAAGAGGCCCCCTAAATGCCTCCAAGAGGCCCCCAGGAAGCTCACAGGAGGCCCCCAAAGCTCCCAGAGGCTCCAGAGATGCCCCCTCCTTCTCCTCCTCCTCCTCCTCCTCCTCCTCCTCCCTCCTCCCTCCTCCCTCCTCCCTCCTCCCTCCTCCCTCCTCCCTCCTCCCTCCTCCTCCTCCTCCTCCCTCCTCCCTCTCCTCCTCCTCCTCCCTCCTCCTCCTCCTCCCCCTCCTCTTCCTCCTCCTCCTCCTCCTCCTCCTCCTCCTCCTCCTCCTCCTCCTCTTCCTCCTCTCCTCCTCTCCTCCTCCTTCTGCTCCTCCTTCTCCTCCTCCTTCTCCTCCTCCTTGTCCTCCTCATCCTTCTCCTCACCCTCCTCCTCCTCCTGATCTTCCCCGCCATCCTCCCCCAAGTGTTCCTCGAATGGTTTCCACAACGGTTGGGGGAACACATGGTCCGATAGCTTGGAAGAGCTCTTGCCGAGACGCTCGGACACATGGGCGATTTTAAACCCCTTGCTCCCCCACGCGTTCCCCGAAGGCTTTCCAAACCAACTTGGGGAACAACTGGCCCGATAACCTGGCCGAGCTCTAGCCCAACTATCGGCCACATAGGCGCTTCCACAAGGGCAGTGGGCGGCGGTGATTCGCCATAGGCGTCTTTGATCCGCCGCCCCCCGTGGTCTTGCCACAAGGGTGCCCGGCGTGCTAGACCCTACTGGTTTGGTTTGGTTTTTTGGTCAACAAAAAACTCTCCTCTGGGGCTTTGGCCCGTCCCGCTGGCCACCGGTAAGACCGCGCCGCTGCGCATCTCCCCAAATGGTCGTTTCGCTCTGGGCATCCTCAGTCAATCGCGATTTGAGATCCTAACCCAAGACGCCTTATGGTAAGAATGAACGTTTCGCCCAAGACGGTCTCAAGATAACGGCAGACGGCCCAAGAGACACCAAAAAGGTCTTCAAAACGGCCCAAGAAGCCTCCAAGAGGTCCTCCAGGAAGGCCCGAAGAGCCCACAATCATTGATTTTCGAAAGGTGTTCGACGGATTCTGGTATTTGCTTCTTTTCGGCCGTCCGACGGCCCGAGACGGTCCAAGAGCCCCCAAAGATCGCTCCAAGATCGCCCAAGAGGCCTCCAAGATGGCCCCAGAACGGCCCAAGAGGCCCTTGAGACGGCCCCAAGACGGTCCAAGAGGACTCCAAGACGCCCCAGATGCCCTCCAAGACGGCCCTGGAGCACCCCAAGGGCGCCGGCCTCAAGTTGGCCCAGAGAGGCCCCCCAGACAGCTTCCGACGGCGTCAGACGGGCCAGGAGCCCACCAAGACGGCCCAAGATAGCTCTAAGATGGCCCAAGAGGGCCTCCAAGAGGTCTCCAAGACGGCCCAAGAGGCCTCCCACAGGGCCACCAGGAAGGCCCGAGGAGGCCCAAATCATTGATTGGCCTTCGGTTTTCGAAGGATTTTGGCATTTGCATCTTTTCGGCCTTCCGACGGCCCACGAGGCCTCCCACAGGACCTCCAGGAAGGCCCGAGGAGGCCCAACTCATTGATTTGCCTTCGGTTTTTGAAGGATTTTGGTATTTGCATCTTTTCGGCCTTCCGACGGCCCGAGACGGCCCAAGAGCCCCCAAAGATCACCTCAAGATCGCCCAAGAGGCCTCCAGGATGGCCCCAGAACGGCCCAAGAGGCCCCCAAGACGGCCCCAAGAGGGCCCCAAGACGGCCCCAGAGGGCCCCAAGACGCCCCACATGGCCTCCAAGAAGGCCCTGGAGCACCGCAAGAGGCCCCCAGACGGTTTCCGACGGCGTCAGCCGGGCCAGGAATGCCCTAAGATGGCCACAGAGGCCCCCGAAAAGCTCCCAAAGGCCCCCAAAATGCCCAAGGAAGCCCCCAAGATGCCTCCAAGAGGCTCCCAGGAAGCTCCCAGGAGGCCCCAAGCGTGCCCCCAGAGGCTCCCAAGATGCCCCCCCTCCTCCTCCTCCTCCTCCTCCTCCTCCTCCTCCTCCTCCCTCCCTCCCTCCCTCTCCTCCCTCCCTCCCTCCCTCTCCCCTCCCTCCCTCCCTCCTCCCTCCCTCCTCCTCCTCCCTCCCTCCCTCGGACGCCTTTTCAGGAATCCTGCCTTAGGACTGTCCTCAGGAGCGACCTCTAACCCATGCTCATCAAGACGGTCCCCGGGCTTCTCCCTGATCCCCAACGTGCCAGTTTTCCGAGCCGTGTCCGGCCGTGGCGGCGTGGGACTCTAGAAAATCTCCCCCTTCCCTCCCTCCGACCCTCTGTCCGAATGACAACACCACTCCCCCTCCCTCCCCTGCCCCTTCAGTGCGTCCCTCCTTAAGGTACCCCCGCCAGGACCGTCGGATATGTGCTTGCCTAGCGTGCTCCGGAACAGCGTTTCCGGAACACGTCAGAACGCCCGTGTTGGTGTCGAAGAGGCAGGCCGTTAATGTGCCCTTCCTCGCCGAGTGGACCCCTGCTCCCCCTCTCTCTCTCTGCCTCTTCTCCCTCCTTCCCCCTCGCTTCGTCCTCCTCTCTCTCTCTCTCTCTCTTTCTCCCTTCCCTCCCCTTCGACCCTCCTGCTTTCGACCCGCGGTCGAATAAACGCTGGCCCCCGGGTCATTCCCCCAGCTGTTATCCCATCCCATGGGATAACGAACTCGTAGGGCATATCTTGAGGCTCTCCATCTACTACAACGCTGCGACGACGCGGAAAATAAAAATAAAAATACTTCAAAACATAAAAATAAAATATTTAAATATCTACGAGCAATCGAAAATAATGAATTAAATACAACTAAATAAATTAAATTATATAAAAAAAGAATTTATGGTACTTGAAAGCTTTGGAAATATTAAGCGCGCTTTGTCCATGTAACATCAATTACCATGATCTGCACTACTCTATAATTGTGTCATTGCACTGGTGTACCAGTGTACCATTGCACTATTAGCACCACCAGCGTACCAGCGCGCTACTTTATATTTGAACCGATCCCATCGAAACAAGGATGTATCCACGCGCGGGGGCGACGGAATCGCGGACAGCTCACCGCCTCGCCTCCCAGGAGGGCAATCGGCCACGACCCACTTCGGCGCGCCCCTCGCTAGGATCGAGCGCGCGGGCGGCGGAAGGGCGAGCAGCCTCGGGGAGGCGGCGGAGCGGCAGGCAGCCTCGCAGAGGCGGCGGAGCGGCGGATAGCCTCGCAGAAGCAGGGCGCCCTTCCATCTCGGCACGCCCATCGCTCGGATCGTGCACGCGCGGGCGGCGGATTCGCGAACAGCTCGCCGCCTCCCCCCCCCCAGGAGGGCAATCGGCCGCGGCCAATTTCGGCACCGCCCCCCCACTCGGATCGAGCGCGCAAGCGGCGGAAGGGCGAGCAGCCTCGAGAGGCGGCGGAGCGGCGGACGGCCTCACAGAGAAAAATCACCCGGGTGACTCCAACCTAAGACCCATGGAGGCCCAACCGGAAAGAAAAAAAAATTAGGCGCGCCGAAGAACCCAGGGGGTCCGGTTTCCGCGGAGGAAAGAAAAAACCCTGGCGATGGGGTTGGAGCACGGGGGTTACCCCCCCCTCAAATTCCGGAAGAGGAATGAACTCCCAGCCGCGGGGGTGCCCGCGCCAGGGGTCCCACCCCCCCAAGCGCAACCAGAGGAAGAAAAGCGTGAGAGCCGAGACTGTAAGTGCAATGCAACAACACCTTAATCGCGGTTGCACTAGGGATTTGTATTAGTACGGGAACAACTGAATTACAGCCGGTGAGGCTTGGGTTCGGGTTCGGGCTTATATATTGGGAACCCAGTATATTGGAAACGCAATATATTGGAAACTCAATATATTGGAAACCCACTATATTGGAAACCCAATATATTCGAAACCCAATATATATTAGAAACCCGATATATTGGAAACCCCAAATATTGGGAACCCAATATATTAGGAACCCAATACATTGGAAACCCAATATATTGGAAACCTAATACATTGGAAACCCAATATATTTGAAACCCATTATATTGGAAACCCAGTATATTGGAAACCCAATATATTGGAAACCCAGTATATTGGAAACCCAATATATTGGAAACCCAACATATTGGAAACCCAATATATTGGAAACCCAACATATTGTTCTAGGGGGCACAATTTTACCAGCTGTAATATGATACCAGCTGCACTCGAATATTTGCACGGCAGGACAACGTGCTCTCTAGGAACAACTGCGCGATAGGACATGATAGTACCAGTTGTACTCAAGTACGAGTTGTACGGTAGTCGGAGGGGTTCAGGGGTTCCAACGGC
>CAUYUJ010015726.1:1240838-1290838 GCA_963575745.1 Prorocentrum cordatum
GCGACCAACGGTGAAGAAACCAGAGACAGCGTCGCTCGCCTCCTGATCGAGCCGCGACGCCCGCCCCCTTCGGCTCCGCGGGCCCCGGCGAAGCCCTTCCCGATACAACCGCTGGCAACCGCCCGCGCGGCCAACGGCAGGGAAGAGCGCTCTGCCGGGGCCCTGCGGCGACGAAGGATGCGAGGCGCACGCGCGCACGCCGACTCCTTGAAAGTATTCTTCTTCCACAAACTCAGGAGGCGCTCGCCCAACAGCCGATCCTGGTCGCTCTCTGGGGTAAGGGAACCATTCTTCTTCAACCCATCAAGCCCAACCATTTGAAACCATGGATCCGCCAAAGTCATGCCGCTGATGCGGAGGCGGTGGCGCGCCCACAAGACGCGGGGCGGCCACTCCACATTGATCTGCGGGTGCAAGGAGCAAGACGTGATCACAACGCCGAAAGCATCTGCAAACGCCTTTGTGTCTAACCCATGCTCCGCCGCGGCCTGGACGACCGAGTGGATCGCCACGGTGTGTTTTAAAAGGAGCCTGAGCTTGTCGAGTTCGCCCTCATCTTTTTCCTTTTTGCTCCGATCCTGCACCTTCTTGTTCAAGGTCTCGAACTGCTTCGCCCCGACTTTGAACTCAGCGCCCCAGTAAAGTGGAGACACCGCTGGGGCGTCTCTGAAGTCCACTGCTAGCGTAGACATCTCGGACCCCAAGTCTGTCGGCTTCCGACCGCGCGTCTCCTTCTTGACCACCGCCAAGCTGTCGCCCGCGGCCTTGCCCTTGGCCTTGGCCTTGGGCTGGGCGGCCGCCGCCGAACCCGCCGTCTCCGAAGCGGCGCCCCCACCAAGTCGCTCAGCACTAGGCGTGCCGGCGCCCTTCTCCGACGGCGAGCCGCCCGAGCCCTTGCTGGGAGCGGCGGCCTTCGCAACCTGGCGCCTCGGAGCACCTCCAGCAGCAGCTCCGCCTCCGTCCGAAGCCGCGGCGCCGCTGCCCCCCTGGTAGCGACGCGGAACACTGAGGCGCTCCCGACATTCTCCCTGGCCATGGCCAGGGAGAATGTCTTCTTGGCCCCCATGGCCCATGGGGGCCAAGAAGAACAGCCGGGAATCCCAAGCGTTCCGCCCCGCCGACCGTCGGCCGCAGGTTGGCGAGGGAGGCGAACGGGCTCTTCGCCGTGTCGCAGAGGTCCAGGATGCCACCGCGGGAGTTCTCCTTCGAGGTCCCCTTGCCGTCCTTGCCAAAGGTAAATAAGTTCATGCCCATGTTTTTGAGGTCGGCTTCCAGCTCGTCCCCCGTGAGGAGGTCGGTGCCGTCGGACTGGCGCACCTCGTGTTCGAGCAAGTTCTGGATCTTCTCGTTGAACTCGATCCTGGTGACGGGCTTGTCGGGGATCAAAACACCCCGTACTCCTTCGAACCAGAACTCCTTGTGGCCCTTCTCCTGCCCCTCAGCGTGCGCGTACAGGTCCATGCCGTACTCCGCAATGTAGGCGTCCCAAGGCATATGGGACCATCCGGGGCGCTTAATATTCATCTCCATGAGTTTGACGGTCCTCAATGTCTTGACGCAGACGGTTTCCCAATCCATTTGACAATTGCGCTTCATGCCCCTCTCGATGATCGTCTCCGTCACGGTCGCTATCATGGTCTGATGTGTATTCAATAGAGCCTCGTCGGACCCCAGCTGCAACTTGCAAGTAGAGAGGGGTATGTTCTTTGACTTCACGCGACCAGCGTAGATCCTCGTGCAATATCCGCATACAGCGCCAACAGATCTGCCAGTTCTGTCACACGGGGCATAGCCCCACCACATAGGTTCTTTCATTGGGGGGTTCATGCGCAACGATATTGGATCGTCTTGGGCATCTGTAAACGGGCACAAATCACATTTACGTCCATCTGGGCAGAACTGGATCGTGTACACCGTCTTGCACCATGTCAACTTGCACGTGGCAATCTCCGCCACTGCGGCTCCTGCGGGGGCCGCCGCGTTAGATCAGACAGCCTCGAGGGGCGGGGGCAAACGACTAGACGCAAGAGGCCCATTGGGCCCCCGCTGGCACGGCCCCTGGATCCTAGACCCTAGACCTCCATGCCCCTTGTCAAACGTTTCCTGTGGGGCTCTTGGGCCACCGCCGTTCCGTCCCCGCTTCTCCCCCCTCCCCGCCGATCCCTTTCCAACTCGCCAATCGTCCTCTCCCCTCGCCCATCTCCCCACCCCTATCCCTCCTCCCCTCCTCCCCCGCCCGGGGCTCCTGCATCGCCGCCTGCATCGCCAGACTGCTCCACTCGGGACTTCGCCGACGCGGCCTTCCGACTACTCCTCTTGCTCGCCGTGATATCCTTGCCCAATGTCAAGGACTCCAAAGGGTTCGTTGCTATGTCCGCGATCATGCCGTCCGACGTCACGAAGCTGCTGGGCAATCCGAGGCGGGCCGAGTCTGGGGGGGCAACTGGCCGCCGCTGGCGGCGGCCGCGGGGCTCGAGGGAAACCGCTACAGACGACGGGGGAGGGGCCAGGGGGCTTGCAATGGGCAGCGGGGGGGCCCCCTCGCCCCCGTGCCTCCCCTCCTGCACGAATCCGAAGCCCACGGCCCATGGCCAACTCCAGAGGCCCACGCGTCCTGGATTGGAGGCAGACCCGGGCGGTCTCGCCTAAGCGCTGGCCCGGAGCCCCAGCGCATATGCGGGCGCGTCAAGCGCTGATGCACGGGCGAAGCCCTCATTGGAACATCGAACCGGAGCGACCCCGCAAACTCAACGAAACTCAGAGGCGACAGCGACGTTGGCCGAGCCCAAGGATCTGTCTTCCGACTCTAGCCGACGACGGCGACGACGACGACTCAGAGTCGTCGGCGTCGTTGGAGTCGTCGGCGTCGTCGGAGTCGTCGGCGTCGTCAGACTGACGACTCTGAAGACGCCGACTCTGACGACTCCGACGCCGACGACTCCGACGACGCCGACGACTCCGACTCTGACGACTCCGACGACTCCGACGACTCCGACTCTCAAGCCCCCAACGCACTTCTGGCGGAGCCCTGGCCCCGCGGATCCGCCCCGGGCGAGGGCAGGGGCATGGGGCGCGGGGGGGGGGGGGGGGAGGGGCAGGAGGGAGGTGGAGGGGGCGAGAGAAGAACACGTTGATCCAATTGCAGATCGAACGAATCCTCACCCCCACTGGGCGCTCGGCCTGATGCGAGCGGCAAGTCCTGATCCCCCAGGCGCCCTTGCGCCTTCACTCGAACAGGAGGCTGGCAACTCATAGGTTGAAACCATCCCAAGGCGAACCCGCAGTCCACCATATCAACCATATCAGATCACTCCTGCATTTCGTAAGTGGCGAAAAAACGGATTCAAGTCTATCGCGACGGCAATGGGGCCGACTCGGAGGAGATGCTGGGCGCAGAAGCGCTGTCGTCGTCGGACTGGCCCATCTCGCCGTCGGACACGGGCACGGGCTGCGCGTCGCCCTCGACCCCCTCGCCCTGGTCCTCAGAGATGTCACGGTGGTACTTGCCCGCGGTGGCCAACAACGACATGTGAATAGCTGCGCACGAATATCCTGACCACGCATTCCCACAAAGGTTGGAAATAAGCAAGCCGTAGGTCTGGGGCGTCCACCCGGGGATCTCGCCGGGTCGTTGAAGAGCCACTTGGCGCAGAAACTCTCCGACCAACCGATGGCCTTGAGGTACTCGACTGGCTCCATCGCGCGAGCGATGGCAATGCCCTTGGATGGGCACACGTAACGGACAACGATCTTACTACTGCCGACAAGCGTAGGCGAATGGGGCCTCCAAGGGTTCTTAAGAGGGGCGTCCTCATCCACGTCCTTGCCCGTCTGGCCCAAGATGAACGCCAAGGTCGGGTTGACATCAACGAACTCAACGAACGACTCCGACGCGTCAAAGGGGAAGACCTCGCAGAGGAAATGAACGACCTCGCGCTCGCGAGGCAGCAGACCTTCTGGCTGGGCGGCAGACCCTGCCGTCTCCCAGGGCACAGGCCAATCGAGGCCCTTCCGCTTGAAAGCCCTGCGGTGGTCATCTTTGTACTTGAAGTCATCCTTGGACCCCGACTTCGGCACGAAGCTCCCGATATCAGAATACGAGGGGAGGCCGAGCACCCTCGCCACCCTGCGCCTCTCTGCCGACGACAGAATGACAAACGCGAGGGCGCGCTCCTTGTCGCTCTGGATGGGGGCGCGCAACGAGTTGACGAGGTCGAGGAAGTGCTTGCTTACCTCACTGTGCTTATCACTCTTGATCCCTTTGAGCGCCACCCACCACAAGCGCTCTCGGGGGGCGGGGGATCCGTGATAGCTGGCATTGATAGGAAAGTGCACAGCCCAATAGCCTTTGCTCTTGAGGGTCTCCGTGATGAACTCAGCGTCCGAGGTACTGCAGCCGTCGCCAATTTGGTTAAGGGTGGTCACGCACTCCATGGTAATCTTATCTGGCCAATTCTTCTCGACGATCCCGAAAATCATGTTGCATGTTGTGCCGGTCGCCGCGGTGTTCTTCTGGCAACAATTCAAGTTCTCGCGGCACTTCGACGACAGTGGGGTGCGCGACGTGCACACAAATCCCACGTCCAAGCTGGTGAAATGCGGGATGGGGGTCTCGCATTCGCTGATGATGTCCCAGGCGCTGTCCCTCATCAAGAGCGCCATGTCGCCAACCAAGAAGCTGATGTCTGGGCCGAACATCTGCCGGAGAAACTTCTGCTTGCGCTCGTTCTTCTCGGCCCGCAGCACGTTCTGGCTCGCGATGGCAACGTCGAGGGCCGAGGGCAAGAACGACGCGACGAGGCTGCACACCTTGGCTTTGACATCGCACCCCGTGCACGCCGAGGCGCGAGCAACGGGCCCGGGCCGTCGCTCTGCATAAGACTGCAAACCCGACGCGAACTCAAGCTCCATCTGCGGGCTGAGCGCCTCGAACATGCGGTGGAGCATCTCGCCGAGGTGGGACTGGTCGCCCGAGTCGGGCCCGTCGCCCTGGCCCAAGCCCACGCCATCCACCTGGGGCGGGGAGCGCGGGCAGGAAGGAGAGGAGAGGGCGGGGGGGGGAAGGCGGAAGCGGAGCAGGGGGGAGCAGGAGGAGGAACTGGCCCAAGAGAGCCCCGAGAGGAGCCCATGCTCCTCCCGAGACGGCCCTGCGGGCGCCCGCGATCGCCCCAGGAGGAGCCTTAGAGGGGGGGGCTCAAAGTTAGGGCCCCCCGCCTTTGATCGATGGACTCCCAGATGGCCCCAAGATGCCCTCCAGGGTTCCCGAGAGGGCCCCGAGCGGGCCCCAAGAGAGCAACGCGAGGGCCCGGGAAAGGCCCCAAGCTTGCCTCAAAAGGGCCCCGAGAGCGCGCCAGGGGGGTGCTGAATTGGGGGCGCCCCCCTCTGAACGATGACCTCCGCCCTCTTCGGGCCGTCTTGAGGCCCTCTTGGGCCCCCCTCAAGAAGCTGTCTTGAGGAACTTCCCCCTGAAGAGGACACCGATGAAGTACGGGCCACGGGCGCCGCTGGCGCCAGCGGCAGCAGCACGAGGGCAGCAGCACCAGCAGCAACACCAGCAGCAACACCAGCAGCAGCACCAGCAGCTGCGGCACCAGCAGCAGCAGCATCGGCACCAGCAGCACGAGCAGCATGACCACCAGCAACAGCGCCAGCAGTAGCAGCAATACCACCATCACCAACACCAGCAGCAGCAGCACGAGCTGCAGCAAAAGCACCGGCAACAGCACCAGCACCAGCACCGGCAGCACAGGCATGGCCAACACCACACGCAGCAGCGCCAGCAGCAGCCCTCGCACCATCATCATCATCAGCAGCAGCAGCACGATCACCACCACCCTCTGCAGCAGCAGCAGCAGCACCGCCACCATCATCAGCAGCAACACGAGCACCATCATCAGCAGCAGCACGGGCACGAGCAGCAACACCAGCAGCAGCACTTCTGCCCGCCCGCAACCTGGCGGCAGCAGAGGGGGGCCTCATCCACCCCCTCCTCATCCTCCCACCCACCCACCCCGCCTCCCCATCCTCCTTCTCCCCTCCAGCCTCCTCCTCCTCCTCCTCCTCCTCCACCTCCTCCTCCTCCTACCCCTCCTCCTGCGCCTCCTCCTCCTCCTCCCCCTCCTCCTCCTCCTTCTCCTCCTCCTCATCCTTTTCCTCCTCCTCCTACCTCATCTCCCATCCCCCATCCTCCTGCCCCCGCCCATCCCCCATTCCAACCGAAAACGCGAAGAAACGCTCTTGCTCACTAAGCCCTTTTCAGTGCCAAAAACCTGTTAGTGAGCAAGAGCTTTTTCAGCTTGTTTTTGAGCACATGCGAGTGGCTTGGGCCATCCCCCCCCCCCCTCCTCCTTCCCGCGCTGCCATCCCCGACGGATGACGGACATCCCCGACCTCGTCCGCCGTGGGACGCAGCGGCGCTGGCTGGCCCACGAGCTCCTCGGAGTCGCTGTCGACCAGCACGGGCAGGATGATCTCCTCGGGGTCGGCCCCCCGCCCCAAATCCCCCTGGCCCCCTCGGGCTGCAGACCCCACTCCAGGGATGAGGTCACCCCGTCAGTCTAATTCTCCCGGGCGGGCAAACCATGCAAATGTCCCCCAACGCTGCCAATGGCGGTGCAGATCTCCTATGCAGCAGGAATTATTACAAAACAATAGGATTATTTCTAAAACTGGTAAAATTATTTTAAAACATATATAAAAACGTTAATTACCAAAATCCCGGAAAATCCCGGGGCCTTAAAAAACAGGCGAAAACACAACAAAACGCACCCCCCCAAATTCACGGAAAATCCCGGGGGGTAAAAAATAAATGTTGTTTTGAATAAATTATGAACTATTTGATATAAAACCAATCCGTTTCAAATAAAGCACGGGGGGGACTTGAACATCACGGCATGTCCAAAACACATGCAAAAAAACGCCAATCCTCTCTACTGCCTTCGCCCTCCTCGCTTCGCCCCCCACCGAACTCGACCTCGACCCCTCGTCGCCCGCGCAACTCGCAGGAAGGTCGGCTCTCACCAGCCCTCTGGGCGCAGGTAGTCTAACGATGTCTCCTCCTCCTTCCGGGGAGGGGCACCCCCCTCACCTCCCTTGGCTCTCGGGGGGCGGGGGAATTTCGCGAGGGCGCAGCGGGCCCCCTGCCGCCCAGGACGCGGCGAGCTACGAGGCGGGGGAGGAAGCAGGCAGACAGGGACAATGCCGACGACGATATGAGAACGAGAACGCGAACGAGGACGACGATGAGGAGGGGGAGGACAGCGGCGATGACAAGGAGGCCTGTGCTGGTGATGGTGGTGTTGATGCTGCTGTTGCTGGTGCTGATGTTGCTGGTGCTGCTGGTGGTGGTGCTGCTGGTGCTGCTTGCGTTTCTGGTTCTCTGGGTCCTGCTGGTCGTGGTGCTGCTGGTGCTGGTGTTGCTCGGGGTGCTCCTGCTGGCGGTGCTGCTGATGGTCACTGATGGTGGTGATCGTGCTGCTGCGGATGATGATGATGGAGATGGCGATGATTGTGCTGCTGGTGTTAGCGTTTCTACTGGTGTTGCTACAGTTGGGGACGGTGCTGCTTATGCTGCTGGTGCTGGTGCTGCTGGTACTGTTGTTGCTGCGCGTGCTGCTGTTTCGCGGGGCGTTTTCCGTGGGGTGGTTCGTGGGGCGTTGCTCCCGAGGTGCTTCGTGATTCGTGGGGTGTGTTTCGGTGGCTGTTCGGGCATGTCGGAAGATGAATGGAACCATATTCGGCTAGCTTGCGTCCTGGATACCATCTCAGAGCGTCGGAGGCCCTCTTGGAACCACCCCACCCCCGTCGCCCCCTCGCGGCCCCGCAGAAAATTGCCCGACGAAGCCCTCCAAAGCCACTCCTGTATTCCCAAGGATCTCTCAATTCACCCTGGTCGTCCGCTTCGTGTCTAATGTGTCTCGTCCTCCCCGTTCTCGCCAACTCTCAGGGCAGCGTTTCTGAATGGGTGACTGGGCTGGTGGGGATACTTTTTTTTTTTTCGGTTCGCGGCTCCAAGGCGAGGGGCTCGAAGCGGGTCAACGGCTGGCGGGGATGCGCGAAGCGTCAAATATTTGCCCACCCCCCCAGCGGCTTGCGGCCGTCCTCGGGCCGCTGCGGCGTCGGCGCTGCCTCTTGATCGACCTCGTCCTGGGCGACCGGGAGCGTGGAGAAGTCGAAGTCGTCGTCGCGCAGTCCTGTCGCGGCCGCGGGGAGGGGCGGGCGAGCGAAGGGGGTGCGACCGAGGGGGGGCGTCGGGGGGGAGGCGAACAACATCGCCATTATTATCCTGCAATCAACGACGGGCCGATCAGGATGAGCTGGGAGGCGGGCATCACATGGCAGAGGAGCCGAACCGAACGGCGAAGCAAGGGCGCGGGCGAGGATGAGGACGGGAGGAAACCACAATATAAGAAGGCCGCACATCCCCTCCACTGACACCTCCTCCTGCCCTGACGCATCCTACTCCGACTTCCCTCGCGCCTCGTCGCCATCCCCGCCCAGCCTCCTCGCCGTCGCCCTCGTCGCCGTCGCCCTCGTCCTCGCCTTCCTCCGACTCCTTCAGGCCCTCTTCACCCATTCCAGCACACCCCCCCATCCCCTCCTCTCTGTCCTACTTCCCCCTGGCCCTGATCAAGATCAGCCCGTTCCCCCCAGCCGCCCTTGTCTACTGCAGCCCGCGTATTCCGCCCGCCCCCGCTCGACACCCCTGACCCCTGACCCCCCGCCCCTCGCAGTCCTGACGCCGCACTGTCGGGCGCCGCCTGCGCGGGCACGGCGGCGACGGCAACTGGGGCAGACCACGCCGGCAGCGGGCTCAGGGCGCCCCGCTCCTGGGGCTGCGGCGCGGCGCTGCACGCGGGCGGCTGCGGCGGGCTCATGGCGTCCAGCTCCATGGGCCTGGGCTCCGGCGTGGCGGGGCACGCGTGCGGCTGCGACTCGTCCTCGACGTTGACGACGACCCCAGCGGCGGCGCCCTCGTAGCGCTGCTCGGGCGGGCTGGGGCCAAACAACTGGCAGCCCTCCTCATCAAAGCTATCCCAAGGGGGCTGAGTGCCGTCCTCAAGGCGACCCCCAGAGAGCTCCTTCGCGCCTGCCACCTGCTCGATCGCCCCCAGCTTGACTGACGGCTGAAAGTACTCGCGGGATAGGTTGCTGTCCTCCTGGGCGCAGGCGGCGGAGGCCGACGCGCTGGCAGTCGCAGCTGGGAACACCGTCGGAATCTGCGCCACGTGCAAGGTGCGCTCCCTGTCGGTGCTGCGCTCCATGAAGGCGGCCAAGGAAGGCGAGGGCACAGGCCGATCTCTCGGAGCAGCCGCGGGCCTCTTCATCACCGCGCCATCCGCGACGGGCTCCCCGATGTCAGGCAACGCAGAGTTGCTGGCCTCGGGCTTGGGATCTCCGCCACTGTGGTCGCCCTCAACAACTGCGATTGACTTGCTGGCCTTGAGCTTGGGATCGCCCTCCTCCTTGTCTGCGTCAGCCTTCCTGGTTTTTGTTCGCCTTCGCGCGGCCCTCATCAGCAGCGGCGGGTTTGGGATCCTTTTTGACTTTCTGTTTAGCCTTGCCCTTCTCTTCATCACCCTTTCCCTTATCCTTAGCACTTCTCCGATCCTTCTCTTTCGACTTCTTGGCGGCCTTATCCTTATCCTTATCCTTATCCTTATCCTTATCCTTATCCATATCCTTTCTCCTATCCTTCTCTTTCTCCTTCTTGCCTGTCTGCTCTTCTTCATCATGATATTTGTCTTTCTCCTTCTTGGCCTTGGCAGCCTTATCCTTCGACGACTTCCTAGCGCCATCTTCGTCGGCCCCTCTGGCCGCGCCCTCCCTCCCTGCCTCTCCAGCCGCCGCATCCGCCTCGGCCCTGCTGCCGTCGCCCGCCGCCTGGCAGGCGCTGTGTCCGCCGCCGCCTGCCTCCTGGCCAGCGCCTCCTCCGCCTCCTGGCGCCTCTGCCTGCTCTGGGGTGGTACTGCCGCTGACGGGCGAAGTCGGTCTGGGGCGCCTGGGCAGCTGCGTGGCGAGCTGCGACAGAGGCACGTCGTCGGGAAGGGGCGACGCCGCCATCCAGCCCGAGCAGCACCGCCTTGATCGTTCGATGCGCCCCCGCAGGCTGGGGGCAATCCTGAGCCTGAAGCCATTTGCAAATGAACGAGAAACCTGCCTGCGGCGCAAAGGGCCAACGGGAAGACATCTCCAGACCGACAGCGAGGCCTGCAGTTCCAACGCGGGCTCGGCATGGGCGGGGGGGGGGGGGGGGTACACGACCAGGAGAGGAGGTCGAGGCGCGGGCCCACAACGAGGACGGCAAACAATTGGCCCACCCACGGCCCCCGACTTCGCCGATCCAGAGCCAACGAGGGGGGGGCGGAGGGGGCAGGGCCAGGCCACCTCGGCGAGCGAGCGCGTCGGGGGCAGATATACCATCAGTTAGACGGCCCTTCCTCCTCGCGACCCCCCTCCCATCCTATCCCATGGTCCCCCTCCCCCCGCCCCCCCTGCCAGCAAGCGGCCCGCTCTTCGATTTGCCCCCATGCAGTTCTGACAACGTCAACTCGGCTCGGCGTCGTTGCTGGATGGGCTGGCGGCTGGCGGGAACACGCGAAGCGTTGAGGAGTTCCGCTCACGTTTCACAGGAGCTGGGCGCCAGAATACCCCAGTGCGTCGGGCTCCTGGCAGACGCTGGCGGCTGGCGCGAGGGAACTCGCGAGCCCGCTCTCAGCATGCCCGGGCAGTGCGAGAGCTCCCCCGCATTGGATGTCAGCGTCCCCTCCTCCTCCTCATCCCCCTCCTCCTCCGCGCCCCCTTCCTGCCCCTCCCCCTCCTCCTCCGCCCCCCATCCGCACCCCCCTCTCATCCTCCCACTCATCCCCCCCCTGCCCCTCCCCCACCATGTCTTACTCATCCTGAGACCCTCCAGCCAAGAATTCAATGCGCCCTGTTGGGCACGTGCAAGGGCTCCCCCTCGGTCTCGGATCCCGTCGGGGATCGCTCCCGCTCGAAGAGGGCATCGAAATCGCCAGACTCGACAGCCTGCCTGCGGCGTGCTTTCCGATCGGCGCGCGGCAATCCCGCGTCGCTGAACATAGAATAATGCCAATCAGCATCGCCTCCGCAGTCTAAATGGAGCCAGGCAAGCATGCTACCACAAGGCCTCCCCTGGGCTCTCGTGTGCCCCTGGCGGGCGCCACGCCTCTTCTTCCACGTCCTGTCATACCCGGCACCGCAAGCGTGGCACAGACAGTCGAGCGAGTTGCCCGCTCGGTTGATCAAGATTTGGCCATTCTCGTATAGCCACACCTCGTTTGGCACGCGGGGCATGGGCGCGCCGTCATCGGTATCCCGAGAGGACGGAGCTGATTCCGAGGCGCGGCCGCTATCTGGGCCATCGCTATCAGACGCGGCAATGGCCCCAGGGAAATATACCCTCACGCCGCCCATCCGTGGACGCGGCCTCCGCGGGGCCCTGGGCGGAGCGCCATCTGGCAGAGGAAGGCCCCTCATCGCCCTCTCTAACTCGCGCAAGCGAGGGCACTTCGCGTCACGACCCTGGCGGACAGGAGGGAAAATGATTGCGGCCTCCTTCGACGCCGCCTTGAAGGCATCGACATCAACCCTCCAAGTGCCCCCCTGATCGCAACAAAAATTCACCACTGGAACTGGGGGACAAAAAATCTGGAGCTCAAGAGGCCCGCCCGAATCAAGATCGGCCCCGGCAAGGTCCCGGAAGATCTCGCCAACAAAAGTGGTATCGACCGCCCAACTGAATTCACCGCCGACCTGGTCGAAAGAAACATTCGGCGATGTAAAGCTACAGCGTGCCAACAAACTGATGCGAGGCGATGCGCCCCTAAAGTGCGCGAGAGAAAAATACCTGGCCTGGTGAACGACAGAATCGCCTGCCCCGCTCTCGATGAGTAGGCAATGAAAGGAAGCGGATGCCTTGTCCTTCATCACGCTGCGCAGCTGCTTGCACGCCGCGTGGACGTGCGGCAAGATGGCGGCGTGCTCGGTCGCGCAGATGCCGGGGTGGGCGACCGCGCGCGTCAGCCTCTCGAGGCGGGCGGAGGCAATCGAGGGGGGAGACGGCGAGGGCCCCAGATAGAGAAGTTACTGCGGGGCAACGCGGGGGAGATGCAGAGTCAACGAATGCGCCGATAGTGGGGCCAAGAGCGGGGCGGGGAGGCCGGCCAGGCGCGAAAAGGAGGAAGGCCGAGGGAAACAAAACTTCGATCGCGAGTGGGTCGTCGGGAGAGCAGGAGCAGAAGGGGGAGAGGGCAAAAGGGGTGGGGGCAACGGAGGGCAGAGTTGCGTCGAAGACGGGGCAGTAGCGAGAGGGCAGGCTGACGGCCTGTAGTCAAATTCTTCATCTGACTCGATGGCCCCCTCATCCTCCACGAAGCAGTTCCGAAGTTGAGCCGCTCGAAGTACTTGCTCATATCGCCGAAACCCTGGGAGCGCATCACCCTCCGATACCCCCATGTATGCGGCCACTGTCTCGTCGTACACGCCGTTGGCGATCGGCGACTCGTCGTCCCCGAAAGCCTTGACAACGTTGCTCATCAAGCCAGAGCGATCCACGACGTCCCCAGGGTCGACAGCGTCGAGCGCGGCGCTCTGCTTCTCTGCGTGCAACTGCGCAACCTCTGCCCTGAGAAAAGACATATCCTCGTCGCTCAGGCCGTGGAACTCCCTGCTCACGCTCTGCAACCACGTTGTGTACTGCGCTCTGTTCAAGCCTTTCGGGTGGTCACGCTTAGAGAGGAAGTGAACGAACAGACCACACGGCTTGCTTGAGCGCGCGCCCTTGTCAGCAACAATAGGGACGCCCATATCTATGAGCTCCGACCTGGACGTGACCCTCGGATCTGGTCTGCCCAGGCGCCTGTGCTCGGTCAACAGCTGCTGGAGGACCCCCCCCCTGCCCAAGCCGCCCGGCCGCCGCCGCCCCCATTGACATCGGGCCCGAGCTTGCACATGCAAAGGCAAAGGAAACGAAGGCGACGGCCGAGAGGAAACTGAGAATAAAGCGCACGATGAGGCAATGTCAATGGTCAATGGCAGATCGCCGCCGAGGCAAGGGCAACAGAAAACGCGAATCAGTGCCATGCGCGGCGGAGCAGCGATCACGGGAAAGCATGAGGGATGTTTCCAGAGAACACGACACTAGGGCGAGCAAACGGAAGCTCCAGGACATACGGGGGACGGGGATAAACCCTCTGGAAGGTTCGACGCACGTGGGCCCACATGGGAGCACGAGGAAGCAAGAGCTGCATCGAGAGACCCGCCCCAGCCCCTCCTTGCTCGATATAACTTCAATCTCGGAACTCTTCATGTTGCCGTCCAAGCTGCGACGAGTCAATGCCAACAACCGCTCTGGCCGCAAATTGCCAAAATTGAACGTCCACGCTAAAGCTCTGAGCCCGTTCCGCAATGCCTTATCTCTCAGGGCGGCCTTCCAATTGCCGCCGTACATGGAGACTAGCTTCTCAGTGCAATCCCTGTCGCGACAACAAGGCGGCCCCTGAAATGCACCCCTGAAAACATTCACCTGGCGCTCGGCGGACAACCCGTCATTGACGGCGTCGACAAGAGAGAAAGGCAAAGTGTGGAGGGGGAGGAATCCCCACCAGACTTGTGACCCCATGTCGACGGCTTGCCCAACTATCTGCAACATGATAGCAGTCGAAGAAAATGACGTGCCAAAGTGGTGGAACAACGGCTGCAGATGAGAGCCCGCTTGCTTGCCACGAACAACAATCCGGCATAACCATTGGCGGCAGCGAGCGAAGGGGTTCAGCGCTGGGAACGGTAGATCCAGTAGGCCCTTCTGGCGCTCATCCAAATAATCTGTTCTCGCAATCAAGTGTTCGATAGAGACCCCCAGGAATGACAGAGTACAGCACCGCATTGCCCTGCCAGAATCCAAGAAAAAACGCCGAGAACGCCAAGCTTTCTTCTGGATCTTCATGCGCTCACGTTCCCCGTACTCCACGGATCGCCCCCCTTGATTCTGCTGCAAATTGTTCGGGGGCACGTCCCCCGGGGGGCGGGGGTCCGACGCTCGAGCACATCCTGCGGCAATTCCCCCACCCCGCTCCTCCAAGTCCTTCCACCCCCCACCCCGCCCCGCCCTTCCATGCCCATCCTGGCCCATCCCCCCCTGACCAACCCCCCCCCTCCATCCCCCCCCTCCCTCCCCCGCCCCCCATTCCCCCATGGGGGCCCCCGTGGGCCCCGACCTCGGCGAACCCCCAACTCGCGACAACAAACAATCACCATCGTAAGCCCCAGCGAGCGCCCCCGCCCCCCATATTCCCAAGACGGCATGGCTGCTCGCATAAACCTCGGGAGTAAGCCGTGCGCCATGATGCCCGCGGCGATTCGGCCCGCGGCCTCTGCGGTGCTAAACCAGTCGTCTATACTGGGAATGTTCGTATCGGCCCCCATGAGGAGATCAATCTCGATGCATGCTGAAAATTG
Source organism: Prorocentrum cordatum (assembly GCA_963575745.1). Taxonomy (NCBI): domain Eukaryota; class Dinophyceae; order Prorocentrales; family Prorocentraceae; genus Prorocentrum; species Prorocentrum cordatum. The sequence goes on from CAUYUJ010015726.1 coordinate 1,255,317, forward strand.
GAGTAGCCTCACTGCCTCAGCGCTCATACACCTACCTGCTTGATAAAACTGCACCTGGTCGCCCGACCAGTCGCCGTTAAACACGTCCAAAAATTTAAGGGCACACGGGGAATCTTCCAGAGCATGCACCTGGGCTGGGACCCCTGCCCCCTGCCCCCTCGAGCACGACTCGACCCGTGCCCCAGTCTCTTCCCCGCGAACCCCGTCCGCTCCATAGCGCGCGTCCGCCTCTGAAAGGGGGTGGGGGCGCGCGCTATGGAGCCTCCGCCTTTAGGGGGGTCGGCGGCTGCGTTTAGGCCCCATCTAGCACCGGCGTGTCTAATCCGAAACCCTCCGAATCCGCCTCGCCCTTGATGAACGCAGCCCTGCGGTACAGGGTATGCACCAGGACCGAAGTGTTATGTTCGATGTACTCGGCAGGGGGGCCCCCGTCTATCAGCTGCGTGGACCCCAAGATATCCCATAGAGCTGCCTGCATGGCGTTTTGATTGCGAACCAAACTGCATGCCACTGAAACCGCATACACATCCCCAACCACCTGCCTCTCCTTCCCCTGGATGACGCGACGGCACTGGTGCCCCGTGCATCTGGCGCTGAGGGATCCAGCGTTGGATGGAAGCGAAGCCTTGACCTTCTCTTTCTTCCTCTCGTTAGCGGACGAACCATCGGGGACTTCGAGGGCGAAAACGAAAGGGACCTTCTCGCAGAGCTGCTGGGCCCCCTGGACCCCGAACCGCGGTAGATTTCTCTCAATCGCTGTCAACAAGCAGGATCCGTTCCCACGCTGCAATACAACCGGCGGCGCAAACTGACGCAGGCCCCCCGGCACCCCCTGGCCGTCCATGTACACCAGGCAGGCGCCAGCCGCGAAAATGTCCAGCACGCCAAACCTGCACTTCCCAGGCGCCCACATACTCCAACAAGCTCCATCATACACCGGACTCACTTCTATAGCGCTCACTTCTATAGTGCTCACTTTGAAATTGCGGTCCGGAAGGGGCCGCACATGCAGGCACATGCCGCACAGTCGCATGCACATGCCCATGCACATATACAAAAGCCTCAACAGCATTGCCGCACATGCGCGCACATGCCACACCGTCGGACGCACAGTCGAATGCACGGCCAAGCAAGCCTCTGAAAGCATAGACGCACATGTAGACGCACATGCCCGCACATGCCGCAGAGATGTCGCAGGCGATAGTGGCCTGAACACCTGAGCTCGGGGCATTTCGCAACCCAGAGTTGCGAGGATGTCTCAGGCAAGCGTGGCAGGACCACCATGGGGCAGGGCATCTTGGAAACCAGAGTGGCGAGGATGTCGCTGGTCAAGGTGACCAGACCACCATGGGCCATGGGGCAGGACACCTCCGAGGTCTGAGTTGCGAGGATGTCTTAGGCGAAAGTGGCCTGACCTCCATGGGGCAAGAGATCTCTGACGTCAGAGTTGCAAGGATGTCTCTGGCGAGAGTGGTCTGACCACCTCAGCCCAGGGCGTCTCGGAACCCAGAGTTGCGAGGATGTCTCAGGCAGGAGTGGCCTGACCACCTGTTCAGGGCATCTCGGAACCCAGAGTTGCGAGGGTCTCAGGCGGAAAAGGCCGAGACACTAGCCGCGCCTGTGCGGAGCGTGAGCGGGGCGCCCCGTCTGTCGGGGCCGCGCAATGAAGCGAACGCTGCGTCCGCGCGCGGCTTGCGCGCGGACGCGAATGCGCCGGCGCCCGGAGACGAACGTCGGCCCCGGCATTCTTGCACGTCCCGCACATGCCCCGCACAGGTACGCACAGTATTCGCACAGGCCGAGCTCGCCAGTGGCCGAGCCAGGCCAGCGATTCCGAGATTCCCTGAGCTCGGGCCGTCAAGCCACTTTCGCCTGAGACATCCTCACAACTCTCACCTCCTCCTCCTCCTCCTCCTCCTCCTCCTCCTCCTCCTCCTCCTCCTCCTCCTCCTCCTCCTCCTCTGGCCGAACCGAACAGGCGGGCGGACCGGCCGAGCCGGGGGCGCCCGCCTCCTCCGCCCCCCCCTCCTTCCCCCTCCCCCTCCACCTCCCCCACCCCACCCCTGCTTCTCCGGCCGAGCTGAGAAGGCGCGCGGGAGAGTATTTTACTAGGAGGGCACTCCACCGCCAGCTCACGAACCGGGCGAAGAACCACCCCCGCCAGCAGCGGGCGAGTCTAAACGCACAACAAACTCTTTCAGGAAGCCCTGGCACGCCCCAGGTTAGCTCTGCGAAGGCCAGGAGGCATTGGAGGCACAGGGGTCCCAGACAGCTCCTAGGGCATGAGCGTGCATGTGCATTGGGATGTGCACGCATGTGCGCCCGCGCGCCTCACCGTATGCGCGTGCATGTGCGGGCCCGCGCGGCCTCCCGAAGACAGGTTGCGCAGGCATGTGCGTGCATGTGCCGATGACAGATCTGCGATTCTCGAATGCCTCCCGCATGCGCAGGCATGTGCGCGCATGTGCGTCGGACTGTGCGTGCATGTGCGTATGAGGGATACACCAAAACACAGCGCACATGCCCCCGCACATGCCCGGGCACGACGTGCACAGTAGGAAGTCCATCCAAGAAGGGCCGCACAGGCCTGGCACATGATTGGCACATGCCGCGCACATGCGCGCACATGACAGCGCAAAAACGGCCGCACATACACCCGCACAGGGGTATAGATGTGAGTGCGGTGTACCCTGATTGCCTTCGCTCTCTCTCCCTCTCTCTATATATACGTACATGCATATCTTCCTCTACTGTTGCGCACCCTCCCTGCCCCTCTGTCACTCTCTATCTCTCTCGAGCTCTCTCCCTCTCCCTCTCCCCCTCCCTCCCTCTCCCTCTCTCTCTCTCTCTCTCTCTCTCTCTCTCTCTCTCTCTCTCTCTCTCCTCTCCCGCTCCCTCTATCTCTATATATACCTTTCCCCTCTCTCTACTTCCCTCTCTCTCTGCCCGTCTTCCCTATATCTTCTCTCTCTCTCTCTCTCTCTCTCGCTCTCTCTCTCTCTCTCTCTCCCTCTCTCTTTTCTCTGGTCTCTTTCTCTTTCTCTTTTCTCTTTTCTCTTTTTCTCTCTCTCTCTCTCTCTCTTTCTCTCTCTCTCTCTCTCTATCCTCTCTCTCTCTCTTTCTCTCTCTCTCTCTCTCTCTCTCTCTCTCTCTCTCTCTCTCTCTCTCTCTCTCTCTCTCTCTCTCTCCCTCTCTCTCTCTCTCTCTCTTTCTTTCTTCTCTCTCTCTCTCTCTCTCTCTCTCTCTCTCTCTCTCTCTCTCTCTCTCTCTCTCTCTCTCTCCCCCCCCCCAATCCTCCAGATCCTCCAGCTCCTCGCTTTCTGGTCAAAATTCCTTGCCCTGACAACCAGAACCCGCTGCCACCCCGCCCCTGGGAACCGCAGGGGCCGCCGGGCGCCGTGCGCGGCGATGTACTCCTGGTACGGCACGAGCTTCCAGTCGCCCTTCTGGTCGCGCATGGCGCATCTCGCGTGCGGCGCCACCCGCTCCTCGGCGCGCGAACGGGGGGCGGGGGGCCAGAGCGCGTGGCGAGCAGCGGCCGATCTCAACATCTCATCGCGCTCGGCATCGCCGCCATCATCATCGAAACGTCGTCAGCATCCCGAGCGTCGTCGACACTGAACAGAGCGAGAGAGAGAGAGAGAGAGAGAGAGAGAGAGAGAGAGAGAGAGCGGGAGAGAGATCGGACAAGTAGGCGGACCAGGGTCCGTCCGCGAGGCGCACTGCGGTGCGACAACTCGCATGCACTATTTGCGGCGGTGCAGCCTTTAGATACGAGGGCGGGCAACAAAAAAACCCTCCCCCGGCGCAGTGCGACAGACGCTACAGACGGCGGACAGACGATGATGATCTCACCTGTCAGACCGCGTGAGGAAAAAGGCCCCAACAAGAAAGGCGACGTGCTGGCACGTGGCTAGGCGGCTTGGCGGACCGCCTGTTGGGCGCTTGGCCGCTAAGCGGCGCGCAGTGACGGGGCACCCCCCGCCCCCACGCCCTGACACCGTGGACGCGGAGCCACGCGTACACACGGGCAGGCAGAAAGGAGGAGATTAGCGCGGGGCACCAGGTGGAGCGCCGCGGAACGATGACAACATAGCTTGGATGTTGAGTGACGGCACGGCACCATCGGGCGAGGCCGTGAGCAGCTCGGCGAAGGCTCGCCCAGCACTGTGGAGGCGCTGGAGTAGAGGGCCTTGACGAGCTTGGGCGGCGGCGAGGTCCGCGGCGAGAGCTAAGCACCTCTGCTGGAGGGCAGCCATAGCCTGTGACAGCTCGGTTTCGCGGTCGGTGAGGGGTGGCTGCTCAGTGCCAGCAGCCGAGGGCCTCGAGACAGAGGCGAGGTCCTCGGTACGCCTGTCCAAATGGTGGACTAGCGTAGTGCGGGACCCTGTACGCTGACGTCCGTCACCCTTGAAGGGTGACTGGAGGGGCCGGCGCGACCCCAGGGCTGGAGCCGCTAGGGCCACGCCCCGAGAGGTCAGGGGAGCCGCTTCCTCTCGCTCAGCAACGAAGGAAGCGTGGATGGGGCACGAGGGCCTGTCTGGTTTAGTACCCTGCGGGGGGGCTGAAGCCGCCCCCGCGGGCTGCCGGCGGTGGGGAGGCGGAGTGGTTTGCGCGGTGGGACCAGTCGTGATGCCGTGCAAGGCCGCTGAGGTCGGTCGCGTAGAAGGTTGGCGTCTCGGTAGGGCGGCATGGTCGGCAGCGTGTGGTATCGGCGGTGCGTCCTCCATGCCACTCAGTCCTCGGGGGTCGCCCAGGTCATGGTCGGCGTCTTGGCGGTGGCCGATATCATCGTATGTAGGCGTTATCGCTCTTGGGGACGGAGTCGCAGTAGGGGTCGAGAGGTTTCCCGGCGGGGCGGGGTTTTCGCTGGCTGGTCCGTCGTCCAAAGCGTCCGATCCCCCACCGAAGCTGAACAGGTCATCGTCCTGCTCGTCAGCATCTTGAAAAGGAACGGCGTTGTCATGTGGGTGCGCTGCCACTCTCAATGGCGGAGTCGGGGGCGCCGTGCGGGTACCCGACGGGGCAGGGTTGGCGCCGTCCAGGCCCCCACCAAAGCCGAACGGGTCGTCCTCCTGTTCGTCGAATAACACCCGTTGGGCCTCGGCCCAGAGCTCGTCGGGGTTTTGTGGGATGTCTGGTCCAGCCGCGGGTGGTGCCTGGTCAGACAGCAGGGGATTTGGTTCCATTTTGTTTAGTTCCGCAGCTGTGAACCCAGCCCTGCGGTGTGGGAGGGGGAGTGTACGGTGTCTACGCTCGTAGATGGCGACAGCGACTCCATGAAGCACGGTCGCTTGGCGATGTCGTGATTTGGCAGCTTCGACAATGTCGTCTGGAAGGTTATGAGTACGTGCCGCCGCTGTGGCGAGGGCGTCAGCCTGACGATTGAACTCCTCCGCGATGGGCCCGATGAGCCCGAGGTCGATGCCCATGTCGCCCTGGTGGCTAGCGACTTTCTCGACGCGGAACATGTTTGGCTTGGCCATGACACATCGGTGGACCTTTTCCCAGAGCTCCACGTGCGTGCCCTGCGGTGGTGAGTGTCCGTCGATGATCCTTTGGAGACCGTCAACCACCGCCTGGTTGTCCACGAAGACGTGTACGGGCCGTTCGGCACATGCCGTGAGGTGGACAATGGCGAGGGTCTCCGCAAGCTGTGCGTTCTGCGTGATGCCGTGAACGCGTGCACTGTAGTTCATGCGGTGGTCGATGCCGTAGTAGACGCCGTAGCCCGCTCTTGCAAGCAATGGGATGGCTTGGTTGGTGCATGCACCGTCCGTGGCAGCGTAGACCCATGTCCAACCAGTGTCATGGTCAAGGTAGGTGGTGTAGGAGTCCTGGGCTGAAGCCGCAGGATCTCCCTCAGGTGGGGGCCGCGGTATGGGCTGAGGTAGCGGGTCCCTCGCGAGGTCGGCCTGCAGGTCGAGGAGGGCTGGGTCTTCATCGAAGAGCCCGCAGTGTCTTGTGTGCGGTGGAAACGGGCCCACTGCTCGTCGCTGATGAGGGTGGTAAGAAGGACTCTTTCTCGGGCCCAGCACTTGCAGTCGCGAACAGTGTGCTCCTGAGTTTCCTCTTCCTCGTCGCAGTAACGGCAGATGGGGCTGGGGTCAGCGGACGTGTTTGATCGGGATCGTCGCTGTTGGGTGTGGTCCCCGCCCGACAGGTAGTTGAGGAGGAGCGCCAGCTGCCATGCGTTGCATTTGGCTGCTCCTTTCGTGCGGGCGAGCCACGTGCTGGCGAAAAGGTCGAGGCCCTGTCTGACAGAAGCCAGGTGTCCAAGGTCATGACGCCGTGGCTTGATTTTTCTCAGAAAGGCTCTGCGTTGTGAGGCGCGCAGCATGTGAAGGAAGGCGTTTTGGGGAAGGTTCAGCCAACTGATCTGGCAGCCCCAGTCGTCGTACATGATGCCAAATGTGGGCCAGGTCCAACGGAGCTGCTGAAGCGTCTGGACAAGTCGTCCAACAGGTCCTCCCCCGAAAAGGGTCTGGACATGGTGTTGGAGATCCCTGACGAGACCGCAGAGAGTAGCGTCGCGGTTGACCTGTCGCCGCAGACACAGGAAGACTTCACGCTGCATAATGGCGTCAATCTCCAGGGCGTGTCCTGGGACGCACACGGCCATGAGAGTCCAAAACTCGACCCACCTGTTTCCCTTGGGGCGGATAGCCGCCTTAAGGGCATGGTTGTAGGCAGTTTTGACGGGGCCTGATGGGGCTTGAATGTCGGTGCCCGTGGTACAGACGCTGGCAGCAAGGGAGCGGGCGTGCCGCGCCTTAATAAGCATCGGTGATGGGAGCTTGCCAATGCGCGGCAGGCGACTAGTCGCCCTGCGAACACGGGCGTCAGCGGTGGCCGTGAGGTTAAGCGCGGCTGGAGCCGGCGCTGCCTCGGCGTTGATGTAACTCCCGACGAGCTTAAAGGAGTCGACCACGCGTAAGGGCCGTTCCGCCAAAGTGAGCTGGGTAACGGCGGTGTGAAGCTCGTCAGTGAGCGCCCACCCCGCCACTTTTCCAGGATGAATGCGTTGACCAGAAAATCGATCAAACTTGGCGGTTTCATCAAGAGATTTCTGCAACTCAGGCGCGGTGTGGGTAGTGGAGTTGCTGTCGTCAACAAAGGTAGTGCTGAGTGATCGCGGAACGTATCGATGCTGTCTCTTGGTCCAACACACATGAGCAGCTTAATGTCGTCCAGGGACCAAGAGCTTCCCTGGAGGTGACCGTTTGTCCTGGCCAGTTCCTTAGAGTACGCACCGTTCATGCGGATGTAGCGTTTGTGGCGACTGTAGAAGTTTCTGCGGACAGTAACGATGTCTTGGGGACACCCCGCGTGAAGCGCAAGGTTAAGGCAGATGTCCGTGATGAGGTAGTCGAAACACTTCTGTCGGTCCAGGGCAGCTCCAGCTAAGGGAAGGAGTAAGGCCCTGGCGTGTTCGATGCGCAGGGCAAGAGAAGTGCTGACGTCCCCAATGGTAGCTTTGGGAACAGCGCCAAAACTCGTGGCGTGGGTCCATCCTTTCCGCCAGTCCGTGAGGCTGCGGTAAGCTGGCGCTTCCCACGCATACATCCAAACGGAGAGCACCGAGAGAAGTCGTTGATCCGTTGGGAGTTCGCCTCGGCCTTTTCGGAGGCACGGGTTTGGCACGTGGAGAAGGGGTTCTGGGATGTTGCCAGTGCGTTGCATAGCGCGTAGGACGCTGGCGAAGAGGCGAAGAATGTCGTCGGGTAGCTCCTTAGCCTCCTTAGTAGTCCAGCCGTCCAGTCCCCCCGCGCGGCGCGGTGAACGGGTGCGAATGAAGTGGATGAGTTGGTCGTCGGTAAGGTGGAAAGGGGTAGCTGGTGATGGCGTAGGCAGCTCCTGTCGGTACTCGTCGTAGAAGTCGGCCCACGTCGGCATGGCTTCGGCGTCATGTCCCGCACGTGCACGGTACCTGCCCAAGATGGGCTCCCAGGTGTCGACCATGAGCTTCAGCATGTCCTTGGTGTTTGCAACAATGGCGTTGGCAGGGAGGATGTCGGGGACTTGCGCAGGTGGTGGTTCACGAGTGTGGTCTTCGTCGCTGTCCGTGTCGGGCGAACTACCGTCGCTGGGGCTGAAGCCGCCAGCTTCGGTGTCAGCGTCGCTGTCGTCCGTGCAAGCTTCGTCAGGTTTAAAGGCGTTGGTGTCGCAGTGGAGTTTCGTATCGTCGGGAGTGGTAGGCGTGCGGAGATACGCCGTGGGCGAGCTGTCAGCAGCCCGTGCGTATATGGCCGCCTTTCGCCCGCTTGGCTCGCGGACGCCCTCAGCCCATATCTTGATGCGTTCAGCTTTGGCACGGTTCGCACGTCGCGCCAGCTCCAAGTCGAGGTGTTGGATCAAAACGTCAAGGTGCTCTCCGTGCGGCACTGGCTCGTCGGGGGACCAGGCCTCGGGGAAGTCTAGGAGGACCGTGGGGCGCAGCTTGTGGCATAAGAGGCGGGCCGCGGCCCACGTGCAGTCGATGCGCTGCGCGAGGTACGGCGGGATGGCACGGCAATCCAAATGATGGTGCTGTCCGATGAAACGGAGCTCGCAGAGTTGCCGATGGAGCTTGCGCAGTCGGTTCATGTGTATCGTGGAAGCTCCGTAGGTGGGGAAGGCGCGGGGGACAACTGGTCGATCTTCGAACGTGGGCGTGAGCCCGTGCATGGTGGGGGGCTTCTTTTTTGGGTGGTCGGGCGGTGGAGGTGGCAGGTCGCGCAGACGGGTGAGATGGTACTCATGACTGGCCTCGTTAGCCAGGGCGAACATGCGCTCCACGTCGTCGCGTGTGTCGGCCTGTTCCATGCGGTCCTGATATCGCCCAGCGATGAGGGTCCCTAGTGCCTGCAGCTCGTGACCCTCATGAGCTCCATCGTCGGGCGGGTAGGGCGTGGGGGCAAGAAGACGTCGGGCCGTATGGTCGAGGCGACTGAGGTCAAGCGTGACCTGCAGGCCAACGTGATACTTCGCAGGCAAGTCGCGAAGGTAGCAGAAGTCGGTGACAAGGGATCGCGCCGCTTGGTTGGCAATGATATAATCGATGCGCGAAGTGCGGGGGCACTTGGTGACGCGGTCCCAGTCAGGGATATTGCCGTAAGTGTGCATGGTGTGGTCTGGTGTGCCCTCAGCAACGTTGAACCATCCGTGCTGCAACATGTGCAGAAGGTGTGGATTGTCGTCGATGTTCGTGTTGGCGTCCATGCAGATGAAGTAGGGGGCTGAGCCGACCCTAGTGGCGGCGCAGTCGGCGAGCCGAAAAAGAGCTGTGCTGTCTCCTCCAGCAATCCCGTAGAGGCTCGCAATGTAGATCCCCGCGGGCCCGTGGTTGTTTCGTCGCCGCCTGCGGCGGTGTTGAGCGCAGAGCGGGAGAAAGACCTCGTGCCATCTTTTCTTGGCCTTGAGGGCGGCGATACAGGGCGCATTGTCGTCGACAGTGGAGTCGACAATGGCATCCTTAGAGAGGATGGCGACCCCTCCCGAGGCGCCAGTGCTGCCCACAACGGTGTGGTCTGTGCCGCCGTGGGCAGCTCTGCGCTGGGCTCGCGCCAGATCAAGGTCAGGTCCAAGACTGGCGTGGTATCCTCCGTGGAGTGGATTGGCGGCGCTGGTAGCGATGGCTTGCCTAGTCGGCTTGGCATGTCGGGTCTCCTGCAGTGCTATGACTGCGGCGTTGTGGTCGACACCAAGGGCGGTGATGGTTGGCCAATTCGCTGAGAGACTGGTGATGTTAAGGCTGACGAGGTGTATGGAGCGACCTGGCCCGTCTCCATCGGTGGAACTGGGGTTTGCACGCCCCGCACGGTGAAGGTCAGCTTGACCCTCGCCCAGGTAGGAGGCTTGGCCACAGTAGGAGCTCATGGCGTTCCTATGGATTAGCTTGACCGGGGCTGAAGCCGCCGTCAGGCCAGAAATATAGGCGGGACACGGTCGGCACTGCGCCAGGGGGGGTTCATAAATGTCAGTAAAAGTATCACGAAAATTCCTCCTCACTCCAGTACCGTAGGGGACGAGGGGAGGAGAGGTGAGACGGCAGCAGAGGGAGAGGGAGGCGACTCCTCGATCCGTCCTGCCGAACACAAAAACAAAAGCGAACCAGCGGCGGCGGCCAGGCGCGGCGGCGGCACAACGCACGCGCATGTACTGCGCACGCGACACCGCTGGTCCCTCCTGCGGTGGCGCGCCCGCCCCGTCAGTATCTTGATGAGCAGCATCTGGTGGAACAGCTCCAGCAGCACGGTCGGAGGCCTGGCGCTGGGCCTCGTCCATGCCCGCTGCCGTGAGGCCCACGTTGCGGACAGGGCTGATTCCCCGCGGGGCCGCCGCTGCCGCAGCAGCCGAGGTGGCGGGGGCTCCGCCCCGACTCTGAGGTGAGAGCGGTGAGCCCCCGCCGAAACCCGCCACAAGGTTCTTGACACGGTACTTGTTCTTGAACGGGTCGAAAGTTGGCGCCTCGTCGATGGGGACGATCACGCGGGTGGGCAGCGGCGGCTCGTGGTCCGTGGACGGCGTCGGCTCGAGGTCGACCTGGCCAGGATCGATGACGCTGGCTCCGAAGCGTGGCACCACTTCGGGGGCTCGGCCATCGGCCTGAGTCTCGCGAGGCGGCGAGCTCGTGGAGCTCCCTGGGGCCTTGCGTGAACTGTGGCGGCTGCAGGTCCTGCTGCGCGGGACGCGCCCGCCCGTGTGGCGGTCGCGTGGCGAGGTCGCCTGGGCATTAGCGCGCTCGGAATCCGCCCTGCTCGGGGATCGGATCGGCGCCGCGCAGGGTGATGGGCTGGGCTGGCGAGAGGCGCTTGTGCCGCCCTCCGCCGTGGCTGTGGCCTGGTCGGGGTCGACAGCGTCGGGGCGGGGGCTGACGTGGTGGGCGCTTCCCTCGCTGTGCCGCGGGGAGGCGCTGTGATGCGCCTGGATGTGCGTGAGGACGAGCGGGGTAAGCGGCTGCCTCTCCCGCTCAGGTGGGGCAGGTTTTGCCTGGGCAGGGCGCAGTGCTGCAGCTACGTTTGGCGGGGGCGTGTGCTGGCGAGGTTGCCAAGCGCGCACGTTCGCATCGCGCCATCCTTCGGGGCGCCCAGCCCTGCCACGGTTTGTTGCAGCCCCCTGGGCTGAAGCCGCAGGGGTTATCACTGCGGGCTGGTTGCTGGAGGTGCCATCATGTCGGCCTGAGTAAAGGCCCCAGGCGCGCGTGGACCCTGGCACTGGCGAGGTGGCCCTTAGGGCCTGCACGGGTGCACGCGGGTAGCCGATGACCGCTGGGTGTACCCTGGCGTGGGGGGCGTGGCCGTAGCTGGAGGCGGCTGCTCCAGCAGCCGCGGGCCTGGCGCCTATGGGGCCACGGTAGTAGGCGGCAACCCCGTCGTAGGCCGTGTTACCGCCTGTCGGGACTCGCGCAGGGGAGCGGTAGCGTGGCGTGCCGTGCTGTCCTGCGTCACGTTGGTCCCGCTGCTGGATGCGCTGCTGGTGCTGTTGGTGGCGCTGCCAGTCGGCTCTCGAGAGGGGACGGGTGTCGGGGAGGATGGTGGGCACGTCGGGCCGCTGCCAGCCCCGATAGACGTGCTCGAAGGCGTGGTCAGGGTAGGTCCCCCCTACGGGTGAGTATCGCCGCACATGCTCCATGTAGTCGATGTTCTGCGGCTCTGCGATCGCCGTGATGTTGACGGCTCGCTGGTGCGCTGGTCCATAGAGGCAGAAACTACCACGGTTGCTGCGGTCGTGGTTTAGCTCGGCTTCGGTCGTGGCACGGCTCACCATGGCGTCGCAGAGTCGCATGTCGTAGTCGAGGGCTTGAGGCCCAGGACCACCCTCGGCGTCCCAGTACAGTACCACATCTCGCCAGCGGGTGCGGGTAGTGTGGATGCGCTCGGCGATCGACTCGCAGACGGTCCTGACCGTGACACGATCCCTGTACATGTTGGTAATGGCTAGGGAGTAGGGTCGTCGGACCGTCTTGTTGAAGGTGAATTCCTCCTTGAGGGCCTGGTGGGGACTGATGAGCACGAAGCCTTCCCTCCAAAGCGGTTGGTCGGGGGAAGGTTCTTCGGGCATCCCCGTTCCTGTGAATCCAGGTGGCCGCCTTGTGCCGTCAGGCAGTCCCTGCCTGGGGACGCGCCGCGGCTGCGGTGGGAGGTACCATTGACCCTGGTAGCCTGCTTGCCCTGGTTGTGGAGGTTCCCCCCCGGGGCCTGAAGGCGCTCGGGGGGGTTCCTTGAGGTCGTGGAGGGCTGGCGCGTTGCCGAATTGGCGGGCAAGGATGTGCGGCGGCATCCCTGTGGCACGGACGTCGAGCAGGTTGTGTGGCCTGGGGGGGTGGGGGCACCTGCTGGACAGGCAGCATGTGTCGGAGTCCCTGTTGTTGGTGCTGTATGCACACGTCCAACTGTTGCACGAGTAGTCCGTGGACCAGTCCATGAGTGTACGCAGTCCGCTGCGGCCGCAGTCTGGGCACGTTGGTTGGCCCGAGGTGCCGAGCTGCGTGTTGCGGCGAGCCGCACAGTACTGACAGCATTGGAATCGACACTGTAGGCAAGACCAGCGTCCTGGTAAAGGCGGGAGCGCATGCTCATTTGTGCCTGGGTCGTCTGGGTGGGGTCTCGGGCGATCCCACAAGGGCCAGACGTCAGCAAACCAGGATTGGCCTGTAGTGCGGACAACCTCGGCGGGGAGGCGTGCGTCCTCGGCATGGCACCTGATCCACTGGGGCCCCATGTCCGCTGGTACCATGACGGTGCGCCAGGAGTCGTCCGCTTTGACGTGGACTTGGGTCGGTGCCCAGAGCTTAGTAGTGGTGTCGCCGTGGTCGTGGTGGAGGATGACCCAGCCGTCCCGCCCGTCCACCGCAGGGTCAATAACGCGGTGGCCCATGACTGTCGTCCCCCACGGTAAGTAGGCACCATCGTGGTGATCACCAGGGTCGAGCCAGACCTCGATGCCAGGGGCATTGACACGGGACCGCACATCACGAACGTGGTAGGCGAGGACGTGGTAGGCAGTCGGCTCCTCCTCCGTCACAATGTGCTCCCACGTCTCGATGCCGCTGTTGTCTGAGGTGGAGTTCCCGTCGCTCTGTCGTGACGAGCGAGAGGCAGATCGTCGTGGACGGGCACGGCCTCGGGCGAGGGCGGCGGCCGCGCTGATGAGGGAAGGCGTACGGCGTTCGTCGACTCCAGATGACGTCGATGAGCGGTCTGGACTGTGCGCTAAGGCTGTGCCTGACTTGTACGTGCGTGGTGGGCCCGACGCGGCCCCAGGGCTGGAGCCGCTGGGGCGCGACCCGCGTGCGTCAGGGTGCCCCCGCACGGGGACAGCTTGCAAGCCAGTGTACACCAGGTCGATGAGTGGTTTCGGGTCCAGCTGGAGTATGTGAAGCGAGACGCGTGGGCGGGGCTGGTTAGGGTCATCCCTGGTGGCTGCTTCCGTGTCGTAGTGCTGTTTGGCCCATGCTCGCGCTGCCTCTGGCGAGTATAGCGCCTGCGGCGGTGGCCATGCTGCCGCGATGGCTGGTCTGCGCCTGGTGCTAGCTTCCTGGTCGTGAGCTTCAGCCGCCTCACGGAGATCTGGATGATCGTAGCCAGCGATGTGGAGGGCGTGCGCGCAGTCGCCCATGCCATAGGCGTGTGGAAGGGCACGGCACCTGGAAGCAGCTTCTGTGGGGGCACACCAGTCCATGCGGATGAGGAGGCTCAGGACCCGAGGGTAAATGAGGCGCGCTCCGTGGGCCTCCCCTTTCACGTAGTTTTGCCTGTTTTCCCCGCGCGGTGGTTGGGTGGCCTCGCACATCCAGAGTGCGATGGGTCCCCACGCGAGGGTGTCGTCTTCAAGACTGTAAGGCGGGTGGGGCGGCATTGCGTACCACGCGGCCAGCGAAGGGTGCACGCTCGCGTACGTGCGGCCAACGTTGGTGCCAGTTCGGCCCTTCGCTTCACGGCGGGGACCTGGCAAGAGGTGCCCTCCACTGGCAGCAAGACGGGCCGCAAGGTCGCCGCGGGTCCCATGCCAGAAGACAGTGGGCGCGTCGGTGGTGGGTTGGCGGAGGTCCCACGTGAGGTATGGGAAGATTGTCTCGCCCGAGTTCCCGCCCGAGTCTTCCAGCACCCAAGTGAGGCGGTTCGGTGGCCTCTGCATGATGTCCGTCCACGGCCCCAGCGCTTGGAGTGTTGGATCATGAGTGAATCGAGGATGGTCGTGGAGTCGTAGAGCGTCTTTGATGTCCTCTGTAGACACGCCACTGTTCCCTAGCGCAAAGCCGTTTTGATACAGGGCGTTAAGTATGCTCTTCGGCGGCTCGGGGACCGCTGGGTCGCGCTGGATGGTGTTGCGTAAGTTGCGTGTCGGTGGCTTGAGGGCAGTGTAAGGCATACCAGGGCCTGAAGGCGCCTGGGGCCTGTCGGGTGATGCATAGCGTGCTCGCCGTCGTGGTGGTTGGGTGTCCGCGTCGGGGGAGGAACCACGAGCGTCAGCGTGTCGGAAGATAGACCACGGGCTATCATGGGTGCGCTCACGCGTTTCCCTTGCCTCGGTGTCGCTGCCGTGTGCTGTGGCATCCTCGTTAGTCGGTAGGTAACCGAATGTCGCGCCGCTCTTGGGGCCGTCTCGTGGAGTCGGGCTGGTCGATCTTGGTGTGACAGACGAGGCTCGCGATACGGCGGCAGTGACTTCGACGATGGCGGCGGTGGTGGCGGTGGTGACGTCGGCGACTGCGGCGGCAACTGCTGCGGCGTAGTGTTCCTGTAGCAGCGGATGTCGGAGTGCGTGCACATGCTGGTCGTCGTGTTCGTCGGCGAGCGTGCACGGCATTTTGTATGTGGCCTCGTCCCTCGGCCTCCTGCTCGGTTGGCAACAGCGGAGGCACCACTGGGCAGTGGATGAGTCCAGGGCCCGCGCACAGATGCGGGCTCCTACGTGTCCGACAGCTCCCTGGGCAAGAAGTTTGGCACCGACGAGTAGAAGACCACACACGACTCCACCCGTGGCAATAGCCCCTAGCTTGCCGCTGGCCCATTTAAGGACGCCCCTTGGAATCCACTGCCCCTCTGTTATGAGGCCGTTGTATAGGAGAGGGAACAGAGGACAGAGTGTTTACACAGTTTTAAGGAATTAGTGAATTCAGCATGGGTCGGGCTTGAAGTGCCTCGAAGAAAGCGCGCGCACCCGAATCGCAGACATATGGCTATATGCGGACCCGGGACACTTTGCTTCCCGTCGTCGTCCTCGCCCTTGCTCCGTTCCCCTTCCTTTCTTCCCCCCCCTGGATGGTGTCGAAAGCGTCCGCGGCTCGGGCGGGGGGGCGCCCCTTCCCACCTCCCTTATTATTCCTCGTTCCTCTTTGCCTCCTTGCTCCACCGTCCGTCGTCCTACCTCGTCCACCCTCCTTGTTCGAAAAGTGAAGTCCCTGGTGCCGCGCGCCCGCGTCAGCGGTAAATGCTTTTCCGATATCCTCGCACAGCGGCGCAACCAAACAGAGGGGATTGCCAATGCGAGAGTTCGGGGCGCACCCAAAATGCGGGCGGCACGGCCGCCGAGCACAGTCGCATCGCTAACATGTAAATTATAAGTGCCTGCGGCAAGGTCCGCCCCCCTGCCAGAGCAGTGGTCAATATGGCGACGCGTGGAGCTTTGACTGTTAAGAGGTCCATGACATGTGACATCTCTCGTGTTTTCGGACTGCCACGCGGCATTCTTTGGGGTCCTTCGAGGCCTTTTGGGGCGTCTTCGGGCCGTTGGGGGCCGCTTTGGCGCCGCGTTACACCGCGGCCGCCCTGGGCCAGGGAAGCGTGCATTTGCGGTTCTCTCCGGGGCGCCCTGGGCCGGGGAAGTGTGTATTTGCAGTCCCCCCCAGCTGGGCATGTCAACCTCGGTTCTGGGCTGGCAAAGTCGGGGCGCCCTCAAGGTGGCGAGCGTTTACCTTTTCGAAATACACAGATCAAGGTGTGATCTGTGTACACAGCTTGTGTCTTCAACTGTGTATTTTCGTGCGTGGGCCGACTGTTTACACAGATCGTGGTGTGATCTGTGTAGACAGATTTCGTTCCCATCTGTGTATTTGGAGTGTGTCCCTCGCGGGTGGTGTTGAATGGGCGGGAACTTTCGCGTTTCCCTTCCGGCTGGTCCAGGGGGGCGTCGTGCGCGGTCGAAATACACAGTTCGTGTCTCCAACTGTGCATTTGCTGCGCGCCGTTCGCTGGAGTGGTCTCTGGGCGGGAGTTTCCGCGGGTCTCCCGGCTGGTCCAGGAGGGGGCCGTGGTCTGGGCATGCAAAGGCGCGGGGGGGGTGGAGA
Source organism: Prorocentrum cordatum (assembly GCA_963575745.1). Classification (NCBI taxonomy): domain Eukaryota; class Dinophyceae; order Prorocentrales; family Prorocentraceae; genus Prorocentrum; species Prorocentrum cordatum. The sequence continues at coordinate 1,271,587 of CAUYUJ010015726.1, forward strand.
TGGTGGGCTGTGGAAAGGAAGGGGTTCGATAGGAGGGGTGGCCGAGGGGCCAAGGATGAACGGGACTGGGCGAGAGCGGAAGAAATGAGCCCAGGAGGATGTGGATCATCGGTGTCAGCATCGCGAGGGCGAGGGAGGTGGGGGAGGCAGAAGTTGGGGGCATGATGTGCACTAGGGCGTAGAGGATTGGAGGAGGGCAGGCATGTGGACGATGGGGGAACGAATCCGGCGCAGGAAGACGACGAGGAACGACGTGAATTGGCACATGGGGGGTGAGCAATGTGGATGAAGGGCACGATGGGGACCGGGGCGATCGGAGGGGCATGAGGAGGGTGGGGCCACAGCGAAAGGACATTTGGAAGAGGCGGGGGGTGGGGCATGAGTTCGAGGCGGGCGCCAGCTAACGATTAGCTGAACAGTGTTTTGCGTGTCCGTGCGCCCCCAGAACACAGTGACTTGTTGCAGAACTTCATGATATGGGTAATCGTGCGCTTCGTGCTTCAAGGCCAAAGGCTCGAGTCCGCGACGCCCCTTGGCGTCGCGATGATGCCGCCCCGATTTGCCAGACCGCAGATGCACAGATACGCAGAATATGTGTTGCAACGTTTGTGTCATGACCCTCTCTATACTAACAGACCCACGTTGGAATCCAAGACGCCCCCGAGGCCGACCCCGACTGCAGTGGCTCCGCCCGAGACGCTATCTCTGAGTTTGACGCTGGTCCATTTGAGAGTGGCCCTCAATGTGGACGTGACATTGTATGTCGTTTTGCGTCGGGATGTGGTGGACACCGATGGGCCTGGTGCCGTCGCTTGGCGTCGTCGTCGTTGTCGGTAGCTGGGGTCTCGGCTCGGTGTCGGCAAGTACCCATCGATCTGGTCCTTGTACGGCATTGCTATCGCGATGGCGTACGTAGCCACCAAGAGGCAGATGAGGCAGCCACAGTGTCGTGATGCCGCTGCGCTGTGCTGGGGCTCGTGGGGACCGCTGGCATCTGGGTACTCATCATCGATGGGGTCGTTGTCGATGTCGGCCTGCCAGTGGTCAATGGCACTGGGGTTGGAGTCAGTCACGCTGTCACGGTGTACGGAGGTGAAGGGCGTGGTGCTGCCACCTGCGGTCTGGGGATGTCCAGATCTAGCCAGTGGTGCAGCGGGGCTGAAGCCGCCACTGCACGGGCTGGCATGAGCTGGCGATGCAGTGGAATGGCTTGGCGCGTCAGCGGCAGTGACGCCTTCAGCGTCGTTGAGCCGTGCGCTGGGGTCGGCCTGAGCTGCGGTGTGGGGCGGACTGCTTTGCAACGAGGTGTGCCCAAAGTAGGGTTCACTGTCGCGGTCACGCTGGGCCGAGTCGCCTGGTGGTATCGTGCCGTCTCGATCCTGGGTATCGATGCCGTCCTGGCTATCTTCCGACGCGTGGAACGAGTCCATGGATGTGTTGCCGATATCGCTGGCCGCGATGTGCTGAAGCAGCCATGATACGGGGTCATCTGCGGCCTGATCGGTGCCGTCCATCGGCGCCGCGGCGAGCTCCGCCTCGACGAGCGGCAGCATGTCTGGCGGTTGGTGCAGGATCACGTCGGCGAGGTACGCCATGGCGTCTTGGTCGGGTGGAGGGAGGCCTCTTGGCAGCAGAGCATGGGCCCGTGAGAGGTATGGCGGCAAAGGTGCCGTGAAAGCCTCAGGGCCGACGAGAGTGGCACGAGCGCCCTGGTATTCCAGAAGGAGGCCAAAGTAGCGGGTGGCGTACTCGCGGCTGCTCTGGATACGAGTGAGGTTGCGGTTGATGCGCTGCCTGTCGGGGCCCGCTCTGTGCCAGATGTCCTCGCACATGTCGACCGCGGTGCGCTGACGCAGGGCGTCGGTTGTGTCCTCAGACTCCTCCTGAAAGAGGTGATCGTACTGTGGCAGATGAAGCGTCGCCAGGATGTACGGGACGCAGTCCTCGAGCCATGCCCAGAACATGTCCTGGTTGTCCTCACCTGGTGCCCACGCCGCAGCACACGGTATGAGCCGGGCGCGGATCATCATCAGGTGCCAGAAAGCAGGGTCCTCCTCGGGTTCGCCCCTATCGCACAGGGGAGTGGTGAGACCCGTAGGGCAATAGCGGGGCACAACAGCGGGGCTGAAGCCGCCACTGTGTGCCTGGCCTATGCCGCACGGACCCGCGGCAACGGTGCCGTTCACGATCGGGTCCAAAATGGTGCAGTGATCGTACTTGTAGATGCTGTCATCGTAGAGGTAGAAAAGGGTCCCACGTTCAGCGTGTCGCAGGAGAACCTCACCTCCATGCTGGGGCGCACCGCCTGAAGACGGGTGTGCTCCAGCGAGCGAGGGGAGGGCCAGGCTGCAGGCAAGGCGCCACATGATGGCGAGGCCTGGCGGGCGGCGCGAGCGATGAGCTAAAAGCTGCATGTCAGCACGCATCCTTAGATACCCCTGCATGCTCATGTACATTGCAACAAACACACCCACAGCAAGATGACAGGTGTCCCTACACCAGATAGCTTGCTCGTGCTGCTGCCAAAACTGACATGATATAACAAGAAAGAGATACGACGCGAAGTGAGAAGAGATGCCTCTGAAGGCGCTTCCTCGGAGGGCTGAGGCAGGCTCTCTGAGGCACCTTCAATAGGGTTCCTGAGTGGCCCGACCCTTGTCTTTGCCTTTGTCAGCCCCTGGGGGCCCCGTCCCTGGGGTGACCTGGCCTGGCTGGTCAATCCACCCGCAGACAGCCACGGGATCGGCAACTGATGCAGCTTCCTCCTTTTTGGTTTCGAGGGTGGCCACCTGTGGCAGGTGGATGGTGCCCCCCGTGAGGTGCCCGAGGAGGGCCTGGATGTCGCCACGCAGTGCAGCAGCTTCGGTAGTTGCCGTCTGTTGCTGAGTGACGACGGTGGCAAGCCCTCGTTCCAAACCTGAAACGTGCTCCGTGAGTGTGGCCTGGGATGAGAGAACGCCCGCAAGCTGGACCTGCATGTTATCCACCGTGTTGGCAAGCAGCTCGTGCTGTTGTTCCATGTGTTGGATGCGGGTCGTGGCGGCATCTGACAGTTTAGGGGCCGTAGCGAAGCGTTCGCCGAGGGTGTTCAGTTCGCGAGATGCCACGCTGAACTCATCCCCTGATGAGAGGATCTCGACGTCGTCAGCGTCGCCTGGTACCTCGGCGGCTGTGGCAACGTCCCCTTCCGTGTGGCCCCCGCCTTCAGCCGCCACCGTGCCAAGTTGGGGGTCATGCCCACCTGGTCCTTGGACGGCCGTCTGCTCGGCAGCTCCATCCGTGCCGTGCGGGGGTGCAGAGGAGCTGCGGCCTGGGGCGCCGTGTGATCTTGCGTGCGGCGCGGCGTCGCGTTTCCCGCTGGAGGATCGGTGGCGCTTGGCTAGAGGCTCCTCCTTGGGGATCGGGAGCGGTGCGACTCCCTTGCCTTTGGGCGTGGCAGTCATGAGGTCGCGGAGGTAAGGGCTCTGGGCCGCTTTGGTTAGGAGTGTGCCCGTGGCGGGGCTGAAGCCGCCACCACGGGCTGGCGGCGTCACAGGCTCTGTGATAGTGGTAGGGGTGACAATGGTAACGTTGTCCCTCTTCGGCACCACCTCAGCCAACGGGGCCTCGGTGATGCTCCACGGGATGGGGCACCCTGCGACCTGTACCGTATATGTGGGTGGGGGACGATGGGCGCGCACTAAGGCAAACTGAGCCGAAGTGGCTGGGTCCCAGGCGGTGTGGTAGACCTCACAGTCCCATTTGACGGACGGGCCCGTGAGAGTCTTAGCAAGCTGGGTCAGCGTGGCGTGGCGTGCCGCAATGCCAGTAATGCGGTATCGCGTCTTGGCGAGGGTGGCTTCACAGCCACGGATGCTGACGGCAGCAGCCTTGGCGGCGTCTGACCCTCGTGCAACACGGATCCCCAATAAGCCTGACTTGCCGTGCCTGACGACTCCTAGGGCCTTGAAGTCCACCGACTTCTGGAACGCATCTGCCATCGTGATGGGCTGGTCCTCAGGGAACCACACGGTCTGGTACTTGTCTGCAGTGGGCTCGTCTGCACCTACGTTGCTGAGGTCGTAGGTGGCGCCGAGTTGCCCTGAACCCGCCAAGACCTTGTCAACCGCTTGAAGACTGACGCCGAAGGTGGCAGCCAGGGACCTCTTTCCGACGCCTGATCCGTACCTGCCTAAGCTTTTGCAGGGTTCGAGGATGGTGACGGCTTTAAAGTTGCCGTGGAAGAGGGCCTTGAAGGTGTCCTGGAGCTGACTATCGAGCTCCTGGCGGCGAGCGTCTTTCTTGGACTCCCTGTGCTTTTGGTTTTGGCGCGCCTTGTCCTGTGGAGCGGAGTCCTTTCGGAAAGGACCCTTGGCGCGTGGACCACCGTTCACGGGGGCACCTCCCGAGAACTGATCCTCGAAGGCCTGATGCATGGAGGGGACTGCGGCGATGGCTTCGGTTTCATGTATGGTCACCCGAATCCAGCATACGTGGTCGGCAGGATCGATGGTGGCGACGGCAACTTTTTCCGTGCAGGCGACTTCCTTGGTGCCCAGCTGGTACACGGTCACGGGGACGTGCGTGTGGACCACTTTGGGCGCCTTGGGGTGACGCTTCAGCACGGGGACGGCGAGCTCGGTACCGACGTAGTTATCGTTTTTTGGGCCCATGACAGCAATCGCAAGCTGACCCGTGGTACGCTTACCCTGCTCGAGATGGTGCTGCAGCAGCCGTTCACCGCTCTCGTAGTCGTGGAGGCTGATGCTGGGCTTGTACGTCTTGCCGTCGTCGAGTGATGTGGGTTCGGCCAGGACTGGGACCTTCCAGAAGGCCGGGTCCAAGGCAATGAATTGGGCGTCCGCAGCCTGAAGACGTGCGGACGCAGCTGGTGGGTAGGATGTGTCACCACCACTGCGCTTAGGCTTGCTGCGCTGGTGGTGATCCAGCGTGTAGCTGATCTGGTTGGCGGCACACATGCGGATCAAGGCACTGCCGAGCTTCTTTGTGTTGGTCTTGTGCATGTCGTACGTGGCCTGCAGCTCGTCCGCGTTCAGCTCGGCGAGCCCGTTGTATGCGGCCGTGGGGCGGTCAGACCCCGCTTGCTTGAAAGCTGCAATGCAGTCCTGTTTGCGTTGGAGGAGGGGACCCTTCAGCTGCAGGACGTGAGCTCGGCGGCTGCTTGGAAGAGCGACGGCGCTCCGGCTTGGCGGGGGCCATTGCGGCGGGCGCTCTGGTGGGGGGGGGGGAAGAGGTGACGCGAATCAGTAGGGTCCTGCTGGGACCCCTCCGGTCTCGCGAGGCCTGGGAGTCTGACTCCGAGGCGGGGCGCTTCGCGTCGCGGCTGCGGTCTGAGTGCAGGGCACTCTCGAGCCGAGACTAGAGAGCGGGAGAGAGATATTGGGAGAGAAAGAGGGATAGAGAGAGAGAGAGAGAGAGAGAGAGAGAGAGAGAGAGAGAGAGAGAGAGAGAGAGAGAGAGAGAGAGAGAGAGAGAGAGAGAGATAGAGAGATAGAGAAAGAGAGAGAGAGAAACAAAAAGAGAGAGAGAGAGAGAGAGGGAGAGAGAGAGAGAGAGAGAGAGAGAGAGAGAGAGAGAGAGAGAGAGAGAGAGGGGGGGGAACTGACAGACAGCCAGACAGGCAAGCAGACTGCCAGAACGACATGCACGATGACAGACAGACCGGCAGACAGACACAAACACTGACAGAGACACAAGCACAGACATAGACAGAGGCAAGTAGCGAGAGAGGGAGGACGGGAGCAGGAAGAAGAAGAATAAGAAAATATATATATATATATATATATAACCTAGAACGACACATATAACGAGAAAAGGAAATGGAAAGGGCGCGATAACTAGAAATACAACGATCGCGGTACGAATGTAGATGCCGAACACGGGCGTGATCGCGAACGGCATGAGTCATGAGCATGGAAAAGAACAAGCAATATACAGAGATATAGACAGACAAACGGGAGAGAGAGAGAGAGAGGGAGAGAGGAGGGGGGGAGAGAGAGAGAGAGAGAGAGAGAGAGAGAGAGAGAGAGAGAGAGAGAGAGAGAGAGAGAGAAAGAGAGAGAGAGAGAGAGAGAGAGAGAGAGAGAGAGAGAGAGAGAGAGAGAGAGAGAGAGAGAGAGAGAGAGAGAGAAAGCTATGGAGAGGGAGGGGGGGAGACGGAAGGCGGACGATGACCACGGAGTGGGGGCAGGGGGGAGGGGATGCGTCGGGCGGGATGGAGATAGGCCCGAACGGGCGCACCGCCCAACAGGAAGGTGACCAGGACGCAAGAAGTGGGAAAGATAACAGCGGGACGAGCAAGGAAGCAATGCGGGACAGGGCGGTTCGGCAGTCCTGGAGCGACCCGAATTTCACTCGGGCTGGCGACGCATCGTACCAGATCTTCATGGTCGGGATCATGCCCGCGAGCTCGATGGAGGCGAACTCATTGTCCAGGTGCGCCTCCTGAGCTCGCTGGGCCACTGCGCTGACGCAGCAAGTCATGGCCCCGTCGTTGCCGCTGCCCTGGGGGCGCGGGCGCGGGGCGCCAAGAGGGGGTGGGGGGGTCGCGGGGGGGGAGGGGGGGGGGGGTTGGGGAGGGGTCGCGGGGGGGGGGGGGGGGGCAATGGCAGGAAGGGCCAACATTTCACTGCGCTGCGCCTCCAAGCCACCTCGAGGATTCAGATCCTTGCCGAGGGACCGCCACGCGACTCTCAAGATCCCCTCGGTTCTGAAAGAGTTGGGGTGGATGCTCGAGCTGGACGTCTCGCCATCCTGCCCCAGCACCCCGCCCGCCAACAGACCCTCCCCTTCCTCGTCCTCGTCCTCCCCCATCCTCCTCCCTGTCCTCCTCCTCCTCCCCCTCCTCCTCCTCCTCCTCCTCCTCCTCCTCCTCCCCCTCCTCCTCCTCCTCCTCCTCGCTGAGTTCCTCCTCCCCCCAGGATCCCCCTCCTTTTCCGCCTCCTCGCCCATCCCCCGAGCAGCCCATTGGCAATGGGCTGCTCGGGGGATGGGTCAGAGCAATGAGTCATTGCTCTGACCCTGTTGGCACAAGTCCATACCACATCTCCCGCCCACGTCTCCTCAATGGCCTCCCTCACTGTATCACCTTCTCGCAATACACGTTTGTTCCACGCTGCTTGCAGGGGGCCCGCGCCGGCCAGCTCGTGCACTGCCTTGCGCCGAGCCTTGGGCGCCGAGCCTTGGCCTCGTGCATCAGCCTGGAGCGGTCATGGCACGGGCGCTTGGCCGCGCGGCCACTCTCGGGCTGAGCATCGAGGATGTCATCGAGACTCAACATCCCTGGGCGCCTGGAAGCCTGAGCCCCGCAGCATTCGGCGGGAAGGGGAGGCGAGAGGCAGCAGGCAGGAGTAGATTCTCGATGTTGCCCCTCAGGGCAACATCGAGAATCTACTATGCATCCGCCTGCCCCTCAGGGCAATCGACGCATGAAGCATGAATCTCGCTGAATATCCGCCTACCCATAAGGGCAAAAGGCTCCTGAGTCGCGGGCCCCATACGGGACTTCAGCGTGTGAGAGCAAACGGTTCGTGTCACGCGCGCATGTGTATATGTGCATGCATGGCAAATGTTGTATTCAACATGTTGGTATGCGTATCGTATAAACGTTTACACACATGTACATGTGTCAACTGGTAACACTTGGCATATGTATAGGTGTACATGTATTTGTTCCACCACATGTATGATTATGGGTGTGTGCGTCACGTATACCTACATGTATGTATGCGAACTGATGACTTGCATCTAACATGGACGAAGTATACAAGATGTGTTACTAATTGATATGCTTACATGTATTGCACACGTGTAGTGTATAATGGTTGGTTACAACTATTAGTTATTACAATTATGTACGCGTATGTACGTATGTAATTCATTGTATTTACATACTTAAATTATTATTTAAATCATTATTTTAGTTTTAATTTATACATTTCATTTATTGTTTATTTATTTGATTTATTTTTATTTTTACTTTAAACATGCATCCCAGCAAATCACTGTTATGTAGTACGAACGAGAGCCTCAAGGCATATCCAGCTTCGGTGTCGAAACTGTGTATGCCGTTTTCGGACCCCTTTTCAGGAATCCTGCCTTAGGACCGTCCTCAGGAGCGACCTCTTCGAGAACCGCGCGCGCCCCCTCCCTCTCGCCCCCCCCCCCCCCGGGTGAGGACCGTCTTTAGGCCTCGCCCGTGAGGACCGCCAATTGGCCTCACACCCCGCGCAGCTTCCATTACAGGGGCTGCGTGGGTTCCCCCACACACCTATACATGATGGCGTCAGTTGCCACTGGAGGGGGCCGAGGACCTCCCTGCAGCCCCTCGGCCAACGAAGACGGCTGCAGGGAGGGGTCCAAACTTACCTCCACCTTCATGCACCAGTCAACCAATACACCAGAAAACCAACTCCTCATATTCCTCCATGGGGGACATGAACGGGATTTACCCCCTGCCGGCTGACGGTGCCTATCAATGTCAGTAATCTAATACTCTGTGGCGTCAGTTGCCAACCCAGTACACCAGTACACCAAGGGTGACGGTTCGACCCGTGCCGCCGCGGTGTCACATGTGCCGCCGCGGCGTCACTCATCAGGTCGTTCCCGCTCCCCGCCCCTTAACCGAGCTCTCCAAGGACGGGTATGTAAAACCCTCCCAGCCACCTCCGTCTGCCACTTGGGGCGCAGGTGTGCGGCTGGGCCTACTCCCCTCCTTCTCCCCCCCCCCGCCTTTCTCTATGGATGGGTATAACCGCCGTCCAATCTCCACGTCCGAAGCAGCGGCCCTCGCCGAGAGCTGTCCAGGGGCCGCCTTGGATCGTCCCCCCCCTGTCGCTTTGCTTCGGCTTCAGGTCCCCGGGTCAGGCCCGCTATCCTCTTTCAGGTTTCCCGTTTCAGGTGCACCTGGGCCCTCCTCTCTTCTCTGCTCCCCGCCTCTCGACCCTCCTGCTTCCGACCCGCGGTCGAATAAACGCTGCCCCCCGAGTCATTCCCCCAGCTGTTATCCCACCCCATGGGATAACGAACTCGTAGGGCATATCCAGTTTCGGTGTCGAAGCTGTGTATGCCGTTTTCGGACGCCTTTTTCAGGAATCCTGCCTTAGGACTGTCCTCAGGAGCGACCTCTAACCCATGCTCATCAAGAACAGGGACAACCCCAAACCGCAAGGGCATGTTTTCTCTTTTGTTTTCGCTTCGGCGGTCCCCGGGCTTCTCCCTGATCCCCAACGTGCCAGTTTTCCGAGCCGTGTCCGGCCGTGGCGGCGTGGGACTCTAGAAAATATCCCCCTTCCCTCCCTCCGACCCTCTGTCCGAATGACAACACCACTCCCCCTCCCTCCCCTGCCCCTTCAGTGCGTCCCTCCTTAAGGTATCCCCGCCAGGACCGTCGGATATGTGCTTGCCTAGCGTGCTCCGGAACAGCGTTTCCGGAGCACGTCAGAACGCCCGTGTTGGTGTCGAAGAGGCAGGCCGTTAATGTGCCCTTCCTCGCCGAGTGGACCCCTGCTCCCCTCTCTCTCTCTCTCTCTCTTTCTCTGCCTCTTCTCCCTCCTTCCCCCTCGCTTCGCCCTCCTCTCTCTCTCTCTCCCTTCCCTCCCCTTCGACCCTCCTGCTTTCGACCCGCGGTCGAATAAACGCTGCCCCCCGAGTCATTCCCCCAGCTGTTATCCCACCCCATGGGATAACGAACTCGTAGGGCATATCCAGTTTCGGTGTCGAAACTGTGTATGCCGTTTTCGGAACCCTTTTCAGGAATCCTGCCTTAGGACCGTCCTCAGGAGCGACCTCTTCGAGAACCGCGCGCGCCCCCTCCCTCTCGCCCCCTCCCCCGGGTGAGGACCGTCTTTAGGCCTCGCCCGTGAGGACCGCCAATTGGCCTCACACCCCGCGCAGCTTCCATTACAGGGGCTGCGTGGGTTCCCCCACACACCTATACATGATGGCGTCAGTTGCCACTGGAGGGGGCCGAGGACCTCCCTGCAGCCCCTCGGCCAACGAAGACGGCTGCAGGGAGGGGTCCAAACGTACCTCCACCTTCATGCACCAGTCAACCAATACACCAGAAAACCAACTCCTCGTATTCCTCCCCCCCCCTCCCTCCTCCCTCCTCCCTCCTCCCTCCTCCCTCCTCCCTCCTCCCTCCTCCCTCATCCCTCCTTCTCCTCCTTCTCCTCCTTCTTCTCCTTCTCCTCCTTCTCCTCCTTCTCCTCCTTCTCCTCCTTCTCCTCCTCCTCCTTCTCCTCCTTCTCCTCCTTCTCTTCCTTCTCCTCCTTCTCCTCCTTCTCCTCCTTCTCCTCCTTCTCCTTCTCCTCCTTCTCCTCCTTCCTCCTTCCTACTTATCCTCCTTCCTCCTTCCTACTTATTATCCTTCCTCCTCCTTCCTACTCTGTCATCCTCCCTCCTCCTCCTCCTGCTCCTGCTCCTCCTCCTCCCCCTCCTCCTCCAGCTCCTCTTCCTCCTCCTCCTCCTCCTCCTCCTGCAAGCCGTTCTGGCTGAGCTTCTGCGACTGAGCTCGTAAGCGCGTGCTTCGGAGCGGCTCGCGCTTGCGGGCCCAACTCACGAGGCCTGCGAGGCCACCAGCCAGACACGGCAGCCCGTTCTGTGGTGGCTGGCACCATCTGATGGCCAGGTGCTGCCCGGGCCGCGCCTGCCCCTCCTGGCGCTGCCTGTGCGGCTGTGCGGACAAGTGGGCGTCGAGGATATCGTGCCGCCCGCGTGGTCGTGCCGCGGCGCAGAAGACTGCCCGGGCCGCGCGCAAGGCTGCAGGTGCTGTCAAGTCGGTCCAGCCGTCCACTCGGCCCAAGCCGCCCCACGGGCAGTGGGCCAATGGCCCACCAGACAGTGCCAACGCCAAGCTGCTCAAGCAGCCTCAGGACCAGCAGGAGGTCACGAGACTGCTCTCGGGGGGGTGCCAAGCTGGGGGCGGTGGCGCGCCGCCGTGGGCCAAGGGCGCGAGCGGCGGCGGCAGCAGCAGAATGACCGCGTCTGGCCAGGACGCGCTGGCATACCTCAGGAAGCTCGGGGTCGACAGCTCGGCCATCTGAGCTGTTGAGGAGGCGGAGAGGGAGGCTACGGAAGCAAGTGAGAAGAAGGCCCCATCGGCGCAGACTGCGCGCTGGAAGGTGGAGAGCCACAAGACCAAACTTGACAATATTGAGGCGATGTCCGTTGAGATCGAGCGCCAGAAGGAAGCATTGGACGCGGAGCTCATCACGGTCAAAGAGTCCTTGGACAAGGCTCGAGGGGACCTAGAGCAGGCGCAGGCCATGCTGTGCAATGCCCACGCTAGCGGGTTCGACGACCCTCTCAAGGCGATGTCCGCGGGTCTCGCCTCGGCTGTCGTCGAGTCGGCCGGAGGGAAGGCAGCGCTGGAGTCGCTGCCTCGCCTGCAGCGCCTCGCCGGGGAAGCCGGGCGTTCTGCAAATGCTGCCGAGGCTCCTGCTGGCCCTGCCGCGCCTCATCCGGGTCAGCAGCCACGATGGCGGACGCGCTGGCGGTGAACACATCCCTGCCTCCGAGGGAGGTGCCGAGGACGTCGGCATGGGAGTGCTGGATGGGGGAGGACTACGAACATAATCAGCAAGCTTTCAGCCGCGCAGCTGCCAGCCTCCGCGCCGCGCAGAGGGCCGACTGCGCGGAGGCTAAGCGCAAGTGCGTGGAGGCGGCCGCCGCCTTGGGCTCGGGGGTCAGGCGTGCGCGGCAGAGGCCAGTCAGGCCCGGAGGTGCGGTGGACAAACCTCCCTGTAGCAAACCGCCCTTTAATGAAGACGGCCCAAAGACCGAAACCGACGGACCCGGACCCGCAAAACTGACGGCCGCGACGCCCTCTCGCGAACCGAGAACGGCCAGTTCGCCCATCGACATTTCAAGGTAAGGTAAGAGGCCTACCACCCTCCGATCAATATTGGGGACTTTGAGTGGGGCGGGCTCGGCTTCCCCGTGCCTGCGCTGCTCTGCAGGGCCTGCCCAGGCCCTCTCGGGCGCGCTCGGGCCTGCGGTCCGCCGTCGCGGTGGCGCTGCAGGCTGCCCGGTCAAGTCGGAGAGGCCAGGGCTCGGCTCGGCCGGCGCCGCGGGCGCATGCCCGAAGGGCAGAGGGGGCGGGGATCCGGCCCCTGGTCTGACTACCTACCAGACCACCCCAACCCAACCCGAAGACCCGAATTTGACCCGAATTTCGGGTTGGGGGGGGTACGGATACCATGTGTTTTTTCAACGTTTCCCGACCCCCCCCCACTGGAAATGGAGGGCAAATTGAGGGCTTCGGGTTGGGTTGGGGTGGTTTGGTGGGTGGTGATGGTCGTCACGCCCCTCTGCCCGCGTGTGCGGGAGCTGCGTGCGGGGGCATCCGCTGCGGTTTCGGCGGCTCCCTGCTCCGGGTCGTCGCCCGGGCCAGCGCCCGGCCCTCCCGAGGAGGCCGGGGCCGCCCGCTCGTGGTAACCTTGCGTGGCCCCTCGGGCTGGCAGGGCAGCCAGTCCGAGAGGGAGGCTCGAGTTCTCGGCGGGTGCGATCGCTGGAGGGGGCTGGGCGCAGGCCTCACCTACGTCGGTGGCTCCGAGGGGTCCGACGGCCACGAGTGGGTCTAGGACGGCCAGTGGCGCGACGACTACCAGTGCCTCGGCTTCGCTTGGCGGTCTGCCAGTGCGTCGGGTCCGAGCCAAAGTGGATCGCGCTCACAAGACGTGGCTCTTCTGGACGGCCAACGCCAACTCGTAGTCTTCGTTGCAGGCGGCCACAGATTGGCAGCGCAGCTGGGGTGACGAGCGTTAACCACGCGTGGTCTTCGGCCAGGAGCACCGCAACAAGGACGGCGAGAGGATCCGCCTGGCGTCGTCCTGGCTCGCTGGGCGTGGGCTGCATGGCGCCTTCGGCCAGGCCCGCGGCACTGGGCCCACCCCCGTTGAGAGCTCAGGGGGCGTGCTCACGGCCCTCACCTCGCACGTGCCGTTCGTCAGGGCTGGCATTGGCAAGTTCGAGGTCGTTCCTCATATCGGGCACCGCGTGAAGATCGTCAAGGCCAACATGGCACTGCCTCGAGGTATCTATGTCATCTCGCTCAACGGCCATGCGCTGTCGTCGGAGAAGCGGATCTTCTGGGAATGGCTGGGCGATCTAGGCCGCGCGCTGCGCAGATCGACGATTACATGGGTCATCGGCGGGGATTGGAACGTCACGCCCGAAGAGGTTCCCTTTGTCTGGGTGGTGCCAGATCCCCAAGGCCACGCGCATCGTCCCAACTGGGCCCGCGTGCTTCGCGTCGGACTCAGGGGGCAGGCTGGGCTGCTCCGTGGCGAGCCAGGGTCTGGAGGCGTGCGTGTCGGACGCGCGCGCGCTCTACGGCTCCCCCATGTCCCCGCGCGTGGCTGCGTCATTGTGGCCGCGTGGGCCGTCGCTCGAAATCCCGATGCGCGTTCGCCAGAGCTCGAAAGCCCTCCCCACGGGGGCCCAAGATCGGGCGGCACACGGCACCAGTTGAGCACGCGTGGTCATGGCAGGCAGCTGGCCCAGCTCGAGCGAAGCTGGAGGATGCACGGCAGGAGCGGCCCAACGGCGCGGGGGCGGACCTGCGCGGCAGGCTCGACCTGGCTGGCAGGGCGGCGGCCCCCTGCTGCGGCAGGGCGGAAGGCTTCCCTCGTCGAGTGGTCGAGTCCGTGCGCGAGGCCCCCCCTGGCGGGGCAGCGCGCGCGCGGCGCCCTCTCTCTCTCCCCCAGCATTCGACGCGCTCGGCGGGGGCGCGCAGCTCGGGGGCAGCCGTGCCGAGACGACGCCGCGAAGCGGGAGCAGGCGACAGTGTCGCTTGAGAGCCTGGCCGTCGTCATGCCCAACCGCCTGCGCCCGCCCTCGCTTCCTCCGTCCTCCACGGCGGCCGCCCTGTCGTCGGCGGCGGCGCGCTCGAGAGGCGGGCCCGGCAGGGCCTCGGCCGTCTGCGGAGGCGGCCGAGGGGGCGCTGGGATCTCAGGCTCGCAGCGACGCTTGGCCCCAGCGAGGCGGGCTGGATATTCGAGGCCGCCCCGCTCCGTTGCAGGCGGCGGGGCCGCGGGGGGTGCAAGTGCATCCCAAAGGCGTTCGATCGCAAATTCCCGATCCAGTCCTTTTTGGCGCGGCCTTGGGTGCGGTCGCCAACGCGTTTGCTGAGAGCGCAAATCCCGAACTAGCCCCGAGGGGCGCTGACTTGGGTTCGGCCGCCACTGGCCTGGACTACAATCGGATTCGGCACGCCATCGAGGTCGGCGGCGAGGACCTCGACATCCCGTGTAGCAACATGGACAGCGCCGCGCAGGGGGCGGCGAGCGCGGCCGTCAAAGCTGACCCTGACGAGTGGAAGGAGTGGGCCCAGAGCTCGCCCCATCAAAGAGTTGCCCCCGGCTCGTGGCCCGTGCGCCGCCGAAGGAAGGCCGTTGCAGGGCGACGCGGCCGGCTCCGCCGCGCAGCGGACGCGGTCCACCTACTGGCTGGATGGCGAGGAGGCCACTACGGAGGTGCAGGCGGCGGCGCAGGCAGAGGTGCTCGCCCGTCCGTCGTTGGATCGAGTGCGCCAGGCGCTTCGCGGGCTTGGGCCGACCCTTGGGCTGGGGGTTGGCTGCGTCAACCCGAAGTCCTTCGACGTGCTCGATGATGATTTCGTTGAGCGGCCCATCGACCTGATGGCGATATGGGAGGCGGAGCCCAGGTTGTCGCAGCGCTGGCCCACCCTCATGGTCTTCCTGTGCACGCCCGACGGCTCGGGCGCCAGGCCCAGTGCCTCGGGTGCTCGGTCCTGCGCGCGCGGGGCAAGGTCAGGCGCGACCTGGCCAAGGACCGGGAGGACTCACGCAGTTCCCCTGTGTTTGGGGGGGGGCAGAAGGATCGAGAGTGCGACGGGGCGGGCTGGGTGCCCCAGGCCATGGTCCATTTCGCTCGCCGCAAGGGGTTCCAGACCTCGACGTTGGCGACGGACTTGGGCGCGTTCTACGAGCGGGTGTGCCATGCTGTGCCATGTACCGAGGCGGAGGCTTGCGGCTTCTCGCTCAAAGTGACTCGAGCTGCTTGCGCCTTGTATGCAGGGCTGAGGGCCATCAGCTATCTTGGTTGCGTGTCCACGTCGTTCGAGGCCAACGGCACGGTTTGGGCAGCGTGCTCTTTGGCTACGTCGCTGGCCAGGGCGCTCATCTACAGGCTGGTGACGTCGCTGGCGGCGGAGCACCCACCTGTCAGCATTCGGAACGTCATCGATGAGATCTCGGCGCAGGCCCTCGGGACCAGCTTACACGTTGCCTCGAAGCTCGGGGCCGTCGAGAGCAAGCTCGCGGCGGGTCTGCGCCAACTGCGTCTGCTGCTGTCTGAGAAACCATTATGTTCTTGGCCTCGTCTCGCCAGCTTGCGGAAGAGTTACTGGTCGTATGGAGGATGGCTTTCAAACGCAAAGGGGTGATGACGTACCTCGGGACCGACTGGCAGGTTCACTCCAGTAGGAGCGCCCCCACAGCCTCTCAGCAGGTAAGAGTTGGCCTCACGAGGTCCGCCAGGCTTAGGAAGCTGAGGCGTGCGGGAGCCTCCGTGGGCCACATCCAGCGCTCTGGTCCTCAGGCGGGCGCCCTCTGGGGAAGCGCTGTCCGTGGGCCCCACTGGCTTCACCTCAGGAGGCTTAGGCAGCAGGCTCTTCTAGCTTCGGTGCCCTTCCAAAAGCGTGGCCTCGGCGGAGCTCAGGCTCCGCTCTTTCAAGCTAGGGGCCAGCATTGGCCCCGTTCCGTTGTATTTCAAGCAGGTGGTTTTTGAGTGGTGGCGGGCTCTGTGGGATGGAACCCCCAAGATCTCGATTCAGCAGGCCATAGTTGAAGATGCCTTTCGCGTGCTAGCCAGCACAAGTCGACCGTGGAGTCGTGCCACATTGCCTGCTCACGTGCTCGTGATTGCTCGTGGTGGGGACTTGGGCTGGACTGCACACTCGGCGCGCTCGATCACGCTCGCCACTGGCGAAGAGATAGAGTCGCTGCGTCTTTCCCTGCTGTGGTGACTGAGCTGGCCATGAAGGCCGGCAGAGAAATGTAGGATTTTCGGCCCCTGGAGGCCCGAGCTGGAGCTGGCTACTGGTGCCGGCCCATTTTAGATGTTGTTGGGTTGCGTGGCAGCAACATGGACTAAGCAGCAGCAGAGCTCACTGCGGGCGGCCGTCTCGGACGCCCACTGGCCACAAGAGAGGCTGTTACGGCATGTTTTCGCGTCTTCCCCTGAGTGTCAGCTGTGCCGCGGCCCCTGTTCCATCGCAGGTTTGAATGTGCTGCGTGGCAAGCGGACCGCAGGCATTTCCTATCAGATGAGCGCCTTGCCGCGGCACGCCTGGCCAGGAACTCGGGGGACGCTGGAGGTGTTCTCGCGAGCGGGGTTCTGCCGCCCCCTCGCGAGCTCTCCCCTCCTCCCCTTCGCTCCGACCAGCGCCGTGCGTCCTGCGTCCGGCGGCCCGCCGACGGCTTGCTCTCGGGCAGGTCGTTTGCCGACGGATCGGCCCTGCATCCCTCCGAGCCGATGCCGCGTCGGGCGGGCCGTGCTATAAGCTGTGCCTCCTGAGCCCCTTGAGCCCTCGGGACGTGGACGTGGACGTGGACGTGGACGAGGAGGAGGAGGAGGAGGAGGAGGAGGAGGAGGAGGAGGAGTGAGGAGGAGTGAGGAGGAGGAGGAGGAGGAGGAGGAGGAGGAGGAGGAGGAGGAGGAGGAGGAGGAGGAGGAGGAGGAGGAGGAGGAGGAGGAGGAGGAGGAGGAGGAGGAGGGGGATAGGAGGAGGAGGAGGAGGAGGAGGAGGAGGAGTGAGCCCCTTGAGCTAGTCTGTGGTCAACGTGGACGACTCGGGAGCGATGGTCGCCGCGGCTCTCGGCCCCGCCCCCTGGGACTTCGCGCCTCTCTCCGAGCCGCCAGTGGCGGGGAGGGCTGTGCTCCTGTTGTGCGCAGCCAGCTGTCCTTGGGGGTCAGGGGGCTGGGGCCGATTGCGCCGCCGCGGTCGACCGTGCGAGGTCGAGGCCCAGGGCGACAGACGCAACTCCGCCTCTGAAGGTGGCCTTGCTGCGCACAAGGCTCGAACACGCGCACTAGTGAAGCGGGCGCCGGGCGGGGCGGACCACGCGGTGGGAGAGGAAAGCGAACGGCATCGCGGATGCCTTAGCCAAGAGAGGCGCAAGCCTCCACATGTCTATTTCAGAGGCTGCTGAGCAGTTTAGAGGCCTCCAGCTGTTGGGTCGCGAGGTGGCCCAGTGGGCAGGGCACCAGGGCGTTTTAATGAAGAGGGGAGATTGGAGGGATTCCGAAGGCCTCCCAAAGGTTCCTGGTGGTGGGCCTGGCTCGGGGCGTCCCAGGACCAGAGCCCCTCCCCCATCCGCCCCAACTCTCCTTGCGTTTCCGCGCCGTGCTCTCGGAGGTCGCTCAGGGCCCCCAGGATCTCGAGCTGGGCGCAGCCGTGCAGTCCTGCGACGGCTGGCTCTGGTCTGCGGCAGCAGAAGAGGCGGATCCAGCTCAGGCGGTTTCCCCGCTGGCTGTCCAAGCATGCTGGCTGGAGCCTCGGCGAAGCCGAGCTCCCATCAGCTGCTGACTTGACGTCCATGGCGGCGGCAGTCCTCTCCCATCCCCGTCCTCCCGCCCCCCCCCAGGGCCGTTTTTCGGCCAGGGCCTCCCTGGGCTTCGTCCTGGACGCCAGGTCGGCTGCTGTCGCTTTGCGGCGTGGACGCCGCGACGCTGCAGCACTGGGTCCTGCAGACCCGCGCCCTCCCCGTGGGGGAGCAGACCAAGCCTGGGGGTGGGGGGGGCCCTCGGTCGGATGAGGAGGACCTCTAGGTTTCTCATTCTCATGTTTGCGATTGGCGGCCTGGACGCCTAGCGTTCGCTAACTCCGTATGTCATCTTACCTCCTCCTCCTCCTCCTCCTCCTCCTCCTCTTCCTGATCTTCCTCGCCATCCTCCCCCGAGTGTTCCCCGAAGGGTTTCCACAACGGTTGGGGGAGCACATTGTCCGATAGGTAGGCAGAGCTCTTGCCACAACGCTCGGCCACATGGGCGACTCCAAAAGACAGGGGGCGGCGGTGATTCGCTGTAGGCGTCTTCGATAATTACTGAAAATCCCTCGTCTGGTGCTCATTGCGTTCTCGATTTAAGTGTGCGTCTCCTGGGCCTCGCACTCCGTATCAGGGAAAGTCTCGAAGCTCACGCTTTGTTCTTGGCCCCCTGCTTACAACTACAGCGGCCCCCGCCTTATACTTCCTCGCGCATCATTCAGACTCGCGCTCTCGCGCGGGAATTCCTTACAACTTGCACAGACATCGCGCTCTCGCCCAGGACCTCCCTGCAATGTACAAAGAAATCGCGCTCTCGCTCAGGAAATCCTTGCAATCTACTCAAGCGCCGCACCCACGACGCCCAGGAACCGCGCTCTCGCGCGAAACCTCCTTGCAGCCTGCTCCGGTCTCGCGCTCTCGCCCTGAGGCTTCTTCGCGCGCTCTGCAGACTTCGCTCCGGTGCTCCGCCTGCTCGACCCGCCCGCTCAGGACCGCCCGCCCGATCAGCCCGCTGGAGCCCGCCCGCCCGACCCGCCCGCCAGGGTTCGGGCCGGGCGAACGGGGGGGGCAGCAAAGGGGGGGTTTGAGAATCAGCTCACGCCGCTGGTTTTCCTGGCGCCTCCCGGCGCCAGGAGGCGCCCATACATCGAGGAATGGGCCCGGCGGCGGGGCCGGAACCAGCTGCACGCAGCAGATTTCGTAACCCCCCCTTTCCCTATCCCCCCCCTTTCGTTCGGCCCGATCATGGAAGCCCTTCGGCGAACGCCCCGCCCGCCCGACCCGTCAATTGGGGCCCGTCCCCCGGCCGACCCGCCAGTGAGGGCTGGCTTTCCCGTTCCCTCCTCCTTTCCTCGCTCTCTCCCTTTTTCTTGTTCCTCCCCCTCCTCCTCCTCCTCTTCTACAGGCCGCGCCAACTGCGCGTGACAGGCAAGGACGATATACCTACAATCGGGGCACGATCGAAGACGCGAGAATACAGGGTTCGGGGTGGACATCTTGAACGACATGCGGGCCACTGAGAGCGAGCAGTCTTGCACTGTTTGTTGCTGTTACCCTCCCCTGGGGCGAGGGCCATCCAAAGAAGAAGCTCATCTCGAGCCCGCCCGTCATCACTCGCGGCAACGCCCGTGCCCCCCCCCCCCCCCCTGCGCCCCATCCCCCCCTCGCGCCGGCTCCGTGCGGGAATGGGCCATTCCTGAGCATCCCCTGACGGCGCTGGCGCGAATGGCGACGTGACC
>CAUYUJ010015726.1:1292438-1354938 GCA_963575745.1 Prorocentrum cordatum
TGCGTGTGTGTTGTGGGGTGTGTGTGTGTGTGTGTGAGCGTTTCATCCGCAACGTCGGGTGGCATGAGCCTGTGCGCGGACCGTCCTTGCTCTCACGACAGTGATGTAACCTCGATGGCGGAGGAAGCGTATGCGTGTGTGTGTATGTGTGTATGTGTGTGTGGGTGTGCGTGTGTTCCCCCTTTGCGTGCACTGCGTTCCGCCTCCATCAATCTATGTTGTCTTAGCGTCAAGCCCGCTGCTGTGGTGCTGCCGCGGCCTGCAGGTCCCGCACCCCACCAATGCTGCATCTCTTGCATCGCCAGATCACAGGGAAGACCCAACTTACCGTCTTGCCAGGCCATCGTTTTCAGTTTACCCCACCAATCGGCTGGTCTGGCAGCTTTGCAGGCTGTAATTTGTACCGACGTTGGGCTGCCTTGAGTCGGGCTATCGTGCTCCTCGGGTTCTGGCCGCTGCACGCTTTTGGGGTCATCATTGGTCGGTGATTATGGCCTTAATTTGCACCAGCCTGCTCGCGCTTCAGTTCACCTTGAGTCGCGTTCGCTCTGCGTACTCCTCGGGTTCTGGCCGCTGCACGCTTTTTGGTCTACAGTCCCCTCACTACACCATTCATTTTCTGCTATTTACAGCGTGCGCCCTTCGCAAAGCTGTTCTTTCGGCTAAGTCCGCCTGAGATCAGCGCCTTCATCTGCTGCACGCGCCTGAAGTTCCTCTGCGCCACCGACTTCAAAAATGCATGCTCCCCCCCAGGCTCGGCGGTGATGCGCATCCCCACCCGTTTTGCCTTGCAGTACTTTTTACCTGTCCCAAGGTCGGTTCAATATGGCCCCCCAGAGGAGAGATGTTGCCCAACACGGCTTCAAGGTGCCCCCAAACCCTCCCAGATGCCGCCCAATTCGTCCAATATGTCCCTACATAGCTTGTAGGGTCCAACTATGGCCCCAAGATGACCTCAAGAGGGGCCCACGAGGCACCAACATAGTCCCAGTATTGTCAAAGATGGTCCGAGGGGGGCCTCAGCGGCCCCAATATTCTCAAGATGGCCCAACAAGGCCCCAAGATGTCTGAATATGGCCAGCAGGAGAGGGCGCAGCCCTTCAGACCCAGCGTCTCCCGCCTTCGGTGTGGGCCTTGCGGGATCAAATTGTCTGAGCGCGTGTATCTATGCGTGCGTGTGTAGTGCCTGCTGGCACCTGGTTCAAAACCTCCAGGAACTTACTCCCTGGGGCGCGACTCTGCCGACGGTCCCCCGCGCCTCCACGCGCCCCCACGAGGCCAGATGGCCCCAAGACGGCCCCCAGACCGCACCTCGGCTTCAGACTGCCCGAAGTCCAACCCAAGACAGCCCAGCAACGCCACAGACAGCCTGATATGCCCCTCAGACTCCCCAGGTGAGCCTAATTCGCCGGCCCAACGGGCCAGAGGCGTGCTAAGATCTCCGGTAACTTGTTAACAATATTTCTAGTTCGTGCGCGCGGAGCGGCCCCTGGGGGCCCCCGGACGAAAAGTACCCCGGCAAGGTCCCGAGAGAAGCCCGGGAGAAGCCACCAGACCACTCCAGGGGAGGGTATTTTTCGACACCCCTCACGAGGATCGTGGCCTCCGAGGGGGGAGCCGCAATCGACTACCCCCAAGAGCCCCCCAAGAGGCCCTGGGGGCCTCCAAAACGCCGCCAAGGAGCCCCAAGAGACTCCCAAGAGGTCCCCAAGAGGCCCCCAAGAGGCCCTAAAGAGGGCTCCAGGGCCGGCGGCATGAGCGAAGCGATTAAATAATCCCTCGAGGGGGCTCCCTAGGATACCCCCGCCGAGGCCTCGAGAGGCCAAAAACGTTGTGTGTGCGTGTGTCGACGATGTTGACTTCCGAAGCTCGTAGGCGGCCCCGAGGTGGCCCCGAGACGCCCCCGATATTGCAGAATGACGCTCCAAGTGGGCGCCCAGACTGTCGCAAGAGTTGCCCAGGCTGCCAACAAAGTGTTCGACCGATCCTCTTCGAGAGAATTCGGCAGAACCTTCGCGATCAAAGCAGCCGCCAGGACCCCAACACTCCCCCAAGAGCCCCCCAGAAACCCTCTAGAGTCCCTCGAAGACGGCCACCAGACTCCCAAGCGGCCCTTGTGGCGCCCCTGACGAAACTTCAACAAGCCAGCCGACAGGGCTGTTTGAATCATGTGGCGCGTAATGAATTGCAATGCGTCACGCAACTCCGCAAGCCTACAAGGGAGCGGCCAGTGATGCGCCGCCAGCGCTTTCATAACAACAGTTCGTTTATATATGCAACTTGTGTATGCAACCACGCTGCCCACTTCTCGCTCGCCGCCTCTCCTTTTTTGCAGTTTGCCAGGATGCACGATTTTATAGTTGTAGTGCGACTTCTTCGCTGAGTCTATGAACGCGTGGTCAGGTGCTTGAGCTACCTCCTTCTCGATTCCTCCTCCTTCCAACCTGCACAAGAGCCGCATCACAATATGATCAACAATGCTGAAATTTCTAAGCTCCTTGAGATTGTCCAGGACGGGCTGGATTGATTCGTTGAATAGCATCTCTATCTTCTTCGCCATGTAGCCTGCAAAGGCCTTGCGCGGCACACTGAGAAGCCCCTACTCCCCATTGCCGACGCCCCTGCGAGTCCCACAGCCTGGAAAGGCCTGGAGGTCCTGAACCGAGCCAGGTATGGCAAATGCCCATATCCCCGGGTGCAAGCTCTGCTCGAGAAGTCAGTCCCTGGTCCCTTTGAGACGGCTTGACCGTCCGACTGACCCCAGGGCCTCCAGTAATTCCACGGTGGTGCATACTCGTCTTTCTGCTTCAGGGGGCTGCCCCGCCACACGAGAAGCGCATGGCTGCATTAATCGAGCGAGTTTGACTCAAGGAAGATGCTGGCGCCTCTCGCCCTGGCACTTGACGAGGCAACACAGGCGAGGGCCTGCATGCATCGTTTCGGTGCTGCGCGCTCCCCCTTGGACACTCCGCGCCGATTCACCCTCCCCGATGGCCTTGAAACCAATGGTGGCCAGATACTTGGCCTCAATCCCCTTCGACTGCAGTTGGCGGACGTCCTCCTCGCACTTCTCGTCCCGCAACTGCACGAAAGGCTTCGGGATCGCCTGGCCTTCCTGATGGAGCTGGCACGGTGGCCCATCAACCCACCCTCACACCCTCACCCTCTCCATATTCCCTTCTCTTCTTCTCTTTCGACCTCATCCTCTTCCCCGCCCACTCCAGCCCCTCCCCACCCTCCTTCACATCAGCGCCCACGCACCCGTCGCATCACCCTCACGCCCTCCCTCCCATCTCTATCAACCTCCAGCGCCCACTCCCGCAATTCTCGCTCCACTCCATCTCGCGCATACCTTGTCATGGGCTGGAGCGGCCCAACACATTCCGGCGCTTCTGGTCCAGAGCGTGTTGACAATCACGATGCCAGGCCATGCCTCCAGACGAGACCCTCGACGTGCAAGACACCACGCCATTTCGGAGGATGCCAACATAATTCCACTCCGCCAAGAGACCTAAAACAACATCTGGAAAGACGAGATATGACACAACACCACACGACACGGCACGGCGCGGCACTGCAAAAGGCCCTGTATGGTACAGCGCGGCCCCGCCCCGCCCAAGGCCCCGAAGAAGGCATAATGGAACTCCCAAATGAGGGAGGCGCTTCGAAGCGCCACTCTAGCTTCGACGGCATGCTAGGCTCAAATGGGTCTACACTCCACCCCATTCTTGCTGCGCGGCTGCGCTGGCACTGTGGCGGGGTCTGCCGCATGCAACTCGGCGCATCATATGTTGCCACCATGTGTCGGCCTCAAAACAGTCGCTGTTCCAAGTGAAGTCAAGAGACGAACCTGGCCATTGCATCCATCCCACGGCCACTTCCAGGGGCAGTACCATCGGGTTTTGACCCTTCCGATCCTCCTTCGTGCCGACCCTATGGCAAGGCCGCGGACTTGACGCCATTCTCATCCTCTCAGGTCCTGAAAACGCATCAGGCCCATGGGGAGTTCTCCCCATTCCTGGGCGCTCGCCGCAATGAGAAGTAACACACATGCATCCGTCCAAGCAAGTCGGAATAGCGGCTTGCGGAGTCGTGGAGCCCACCCGTCCTCGCGGCGCCGAAGAGCTCAGCTCCAGAGCGACCCGAGAAGGGCTCCTGGCCTGCCCAAGACGGCCCAAGATGCTCTCAAGAGGGCCCAAGCAGTTTAAAGTAAGGTGGTAGGCCTCAACCAAGCGCCTCAGGCGTAGCATCCGACTGACCCTGTTGTATCGTGGTAGCGATGCAGCAAGAGATCGGAGATGGCCACGCGAGCGGCAAAATTACATTTCAAGGAATTGCTTTCCGTATCGATGTCTAGTAGCGTGTAGCGGCGCGACATGGTCATATAGGCGGCCAGACGCTAGAGCCCAAACGGCCGCGGACAAACGCTCACTAACTCTCGCCTTTGCCCCTCTTCCTTCAGAGTCGGAAGGGGGGGAGACGAAGCGCGAGCCCGCGTCCGGCCCAAAAGGAAGGCAGCAGCCAGCGGGCTCAAACTTCAGCAAGTTTACCACGCAACTTATTACTCCTCGGGCGGCTCAGATGTTCTCGTCTGGCCGGCCCTGCATGGAGTATGTCGCTTCAGATCATGCTTAAAATATTGAATTACATCCATAACCTGTAATATCATATCTCGGTCAACGCTCCCGTTGGCGTGGCCATCTGCGGTCACGTCACGGGCGCCACGACGCTGCGCGCTATGTACGATACCGCGCTCCATCAATTGCCGTATCCAACTGATGTGGCCCAGGAGGGTGCGCTCAGTCGGTTTCTTCAGGTCTTTGCTTGACAAGGACTTGAAGACATATTCCACATCAACGGTCAGGGTGACCTTAATGTTGTGGCCGCCCATCTCAATAATATTAGTCATCTGAGTGGGCGCCAGGGGCCCAGCGTTGAGTTCGCGTGGCGCAACGATCGTCGAATAGCAGTCCTCCAAGGCATGGGCTGCTGCTAGCGCTTCAGCCGAATAGCTGGAGCGGACCTTCAAGCGGCGAGACTTGCAGTGCGCGTCGAGAAGATGAGCGACAGGCTCACCAACATGCGTGCGCTCACGCCTTAGCAGGTTTGCCCCGCGAGTGCCATAGCCTTTGACCTCATCATCGGCATCGCCGTTGAAGCGGCGATAGCTGGAGTCGCTGCGCAGGTCTACCTCGCACGGTGGTATCATCGCTGTATGAATGGTCTTGTTCGGGCAGGCCTGCAGTTTACTGGTGGTCGCGCTGGGTCGTCGCGCTTGCATATTAATCGGTTTCAGGACACGATGTAACGATGCAATATGCACTAATAGCCATGCTTGTGTGATGAGGGCGTGGGCCAAAGCGCCTCTGAGGCTGACAAGCGTATCAGTGACCATCTACGATGCCTGAGCCTCATCATCTGCGCCTGTGAGTTCGCGGTGATGGATGGGGCGGATATATATATATATATACATATATATATATATCAGTATTGGCCAGGAGTAACATTACCGTCGCTATCCTTGGCATACCTCGCAGCGCAATTGGTATATGTATGTCTGTTGAGTTTACATTTCCAAAATGCACTTGACGCATATGTAAATGGTGCCCTCAGTGCCAGCCATGTTCATATCATCGGCATGCATGGCGGCGAAGAGGCCGGCACTCGTCTCAAACTCCTCGTCGTAAGACGCGGGTCTGAATCCAGAGCCTCTCGTGGTCTCCCAAAGTTTCAGTGCGAAGGCTCCTGGCGCATCTTTGTTACCTGCGCCTGGTTTGAGGCACTGTAGACAGCGCCTTGACTCGTCGTGGCGCTCGAACCCCGGGGGCGATCTGAATGCAGATGCTGACCCAGGCGGCAGGGTAAAGCACGCCGCGCGCTCCTTCTCACCGGTTGCTCCAGCGAGCTCTCGATGCGAAAGTCCCTTTCAAGAAAGCCATGCTGATATCAAGGGAAGCAATGATCCACTGCTTTCTGCGCGCTGCCACGCTGGCGAGCAATCGCCGGCTCGACCACCGCGCCGTCTCCGAGGACGTTTCTCCATCGACGGCTTCGAGGCCCATGAAATCCCGAAGGGCCAAGCGCAACCTGCGGGTGCGTTCCATTTCGGTCATTTCATCCTTAAGGATTTTCCACTTGCATACGTATCTCGAAGTCATCATGTTTGACGCTCTGGATATGTCCAGTGTTTTGAAACACTCGTTGCCAAACTATGCCTTGAATTCGGTATATAGGGCCTTTGATACCTTGACTGGGTTCGCCGGATATCTAACTTCGCGAGAAGGTCGCCCTCCTTGACAACCGCAGCTCGTTTAGCTGCAGTGGTCGCAAATACTCGCATCGTGGTGACACGGTCAACGCCCAGCATCCTATATTGTTGCTCGGATAGGACTACCTTCGACATCTCTGCCGTGGAGCAGAGCTCCACATACTGTCCGTGTTCGTCGGAGTCTGTCATCGTCGTCCGTGGAGCACAGCGGGACATGATATGACTCGGTTGTGTTGAGACCCTGTGGGTTACCACGCGCAGGGAAGTGGCCTTGCCTTCGTCAGCAAATGTGACCAGCGCGCTGTTGTCAGAGATCATCTGTGCGGGTACAGTATAAAATTATTATACTGGGGTTGCGGCTAGCAGTTCCCTTTCGTCCTGTATTTCTGCACGCCGCGCCTCCGTAATGTGTGCCTCGAGGTCCGCCTCTGATTCCTCATGGATTGTGGGAAGCCGGCCATGCTCCTGCGGTGGTTCGGCTTCTGGGGCCTCCCTGGCATTACTGCCTTATGTCGGCATCTCTGCCAGTTCTTCGAACTTTGCCATGTCTTGATCGAAGCCCGCTGGTGGTCTGGTGGACGTCAGGCATTGGGTGATTCTCGATCGTGCTGATCCGGTAATGTCCTGGATGTTTAGGGCAGTGCTTTCAGTTTCGTAATAGTAAACACCGCTGCAACTGTCAGCATAAGTTACCGGGGGTTACTTGTAGACAATCTCAGCTACCCCCACGGAAACAACATATCCGATTCGGAGGAAGTTTCCGATCAGATACTGGAGAGCTAAGTGTACCCTCGGAGATGATCGGCTCGCACTTGTCATCTGGAGCCCTCCCTTTTTGGCCGGCAGATCGCCGAAGGTCACAGCGGGCCCCCCCGCAGGCAAACTGGCCACGAAGGCCAACGCAGTCCACAAGGCTGCGTTGTCCAAGCCAATTCCTCGAGCGATCAGAACTTCAATGTAGATCGAGTGTCTTGCACCGCCGCGCAGTGCTTGTACGTGGCGATTCCCAGCTCGAACGATAGCTTGACCCCTCTCGGGGTCGTCCCGCGTGACCGGGAATGGTCCATTCCAGCCGCCCCAATCATCTTTCGTGGTTGCGGGGCGATGGTAGTCAACGAGATCGCCTTCGTTGTGGTAATGCTGACTAGTGATGGTCGTCTTGGCTCGCAGTGCACGGCTCGCCTTTGCTATTGCTGTGGCTTGTGTGATAGCCTCGAAGCTCCCGCGACGGATAGCCGGCTCTCGTTTGTGATCGGACGTCTCCGTATGTGGTTCGTGTTCTAGAACAGGCAGGTCCGGGGGCATAGCTGGTTGTCGACAAAATAATGCGCTGCGCGGTGATACTTCGCTGTAGAAGATAAACGCCTTGCTGGCAAACGAAGCTTCATGCAATAATCGGGTGAACACGAGTGGTATCTCTAACCTATTGAGTTCAGCCTCCATGACGTGACGCAGGCGCGGTAATCTGCCGCTTCTGGCCTCGACGGCGGCGGCGCGTTGTCCACGCGCGCGCATTCTCGACTCAGCGCCTAATGCCTTAAGGACTGCCTTCGCGGCGTCGCCAGTGAGAGCACCTTCTCCGTCGGAGTATAGTACGTTGGCAGGCCCGAATTGCATCCAGCACTGATAGTGCGCGTCTAGGATGCTGGTCAGAATATTGTCTGGTACTTCAGTTCCAGCGCCGCATCGAATGCGACGATCGATGACGTGAAATTTGTTATGTTCCTGTTTGTAGAACATTAAGTCGCATTCGATTGCACCTTTGGACTTGCCAGGTAGCGAGGTGGATTACATAATAATCGGCCCAGGCTTGTCCCAGGCCCTACGCTCCAAGCGTGCATCGCCGACGCCCTTTATCAGGTTCAGCCGCGCACTATCCAGACCAGCCTTGGTAAAGACGAGTCTCATCTTAGGCTCCTCACGGTGGGGCCATCGTCAACGTAGTTTCCGTAGCTCGCGCATTGCCCAGTCGAAGCTGCACAGGTTCTGCAGACCAATATGCACGTCGGACCTTGACCAGTCTGGATCTTGACCAGTCCGGAAATCTTGGACTCGCAGAGGGGTCACCCGCAGGAGGCGGTGGAGGTGGACCACTTCCCTGCCGTCGTCCACGTCTGGCAATTACCTGTGGCAAACGTCTGCGGTTGTCCGAGCTGCCGGCGCCGCGTGGCTTTGCAGCATGTCTGCCTGCTGCGACGTCGCGGCTGCTGGCGCCCGCAGTCGGCCCAGCTCTGTAGCCGGGCTTCGGAGCACGTGGCCGCGCAACTTGTTCGGCGGCTGGTGCCTCAGATGCAGCTGCCGCCGCAGATGGGGGCGCGTCAGAAGCAGCTGCCGCCGCGGGCGGTGGAGCTGCCTTTTCAGCAGGGGCTGGTGGCCCTTGCCCGTAGCTGCCCGGCAGCTTCCACGGTTTGGCAAATTTGCATTTGCCAAGGGTCAATAGGTGGCCAGGCGTAATATTCCCATTGTTCTTTTGGCAAGTTAAACACTCCCAATCAAAATCTTCCTTGTCATACCACCTACTGCGCTTAGGGTTTCTGCCGTGTAATGGAGGGCGCGCGTTGACATTGCCAGCGCAAACAGGACGTTCCCATCCCCGCGATGGCGGTTGCACGATGCGCCCATCAGGATGTCCAGTGATTGTCGAGTCATCCAAATCAAATCCGCGCACATTGGTGACAAGAACAGAAGATGCATGAGGACGGTTAAAGGGGATCGCAGTTAACGGCGAACATGTCGTGCACAAGTTGAACTGCCTCGACGAAGAGGGTTTGCATCTTCAGAGACTATTGCGCTGCCTTTTCCCCATGGCAAGCCGAGGCATGTTGATGGTTGCCAGCGCACCGTTTGTTGTCGAATGGTGTCAGTAGTGAACGGTGTTTGGCCATTATTTCAATAGGTTCCCGTATCAGTACACCATGGGAGTCACGAAGTCCTGCCATGCATTGGTCCAGGTTGACCCTGCGAGTGCCCTCGCGTTTAGGACGTGTCGTTCATGGCGGTATCTCAACCACCCAAATGCCCACTGGTTGCTCTCGTAAATAGACTCGTCGGAGATCGTCCTGACGCACGGCGACCCTTCCACCAAACGTAATATGTGGGAGGTCTTCCTTGTGCTGTTCTTACCACGTATCGTAGTTGACCTTCGCGTTGAACTAAGATGGTAGTCCAGTAGTTCTGCAGTGAGGTTGCGGGATGACTAGATTATCATCGCACGACATAATCTACGCAGTGCATCGCTGCATCCTGGACTTCTTTGTCACCGAGGTCAACGTGAGAACGCTCGTCGAGGTTGCGCCCTGACGGTGGGCCTCTGCTGAATGCTGACTGCGATTTCCCCCTGTTACCTCCGCGTAGTTCCAGCGCGTCTATCTCGTTGTTTCGCCCATCGCATAAGGTTGGCGCCATGGAAAACACATCGGAATGTGCATCCGCACGTGGCCCCGCTGGTAGCGCCACGAGGGTTTCTTCGTCTACATTACTGCTGGAGTCCAGAGGAACGTCGGTGTAGCGTCCTCCACATCCGAGGCCCTTTACGTCTTCGCCGCAATCGCAGCTGCCGTCTTCAACTTGTTTGGGTATCCTGCGTGGCTTGATGCCGGCTTCTCTGTCAGCTTTCTGCTTGTCCTTTTGTTTTATCCAGGCGTCAGCAAGTAGTGCTGTCTGTTGTTGCGCAATGCCGGGCTTTGTGGGCGTCGGAAATTCTGGGACAGGGGACAGCGCGCGGCCGCGCTCAATTTCGGGGGGGGGGGGAAGTCGATCGTCATCGACGATCGCAACCCGCCTTGGGCACGGTCGCTGCACCTCATCGCTGAACAGCGCCGGGGCTGGAGGCTCCCAGTACAGTCGGGTCCTTATATTAGTCACTGCACTCGGCAATGGAGCTATCCAGTTGCCTCCAATAGGTTGATCCTGGACCTTGATATCTTGTGCGATAGTATTGTCGTCGTCAAGGTTTGTCGTTGCCCCGCGCGCCACGTGATCCCATTGAGGGCCATTTTTAGAAGACCGGACGCATGTCCGAGCTCCTTTATCTACTCGGGTGTGTAAGCTGAGATGTACAGCACCTCTATCGTTTCTCTGTATCTTGTGCGTACCAAATCTGGTCAAGCAGCCGTACCGTCATGATAGCGATTGCTTTGTTTCGCCATTCCGCCCTCTTGGCGCCTTGGCCGTGCCAGTCTAATTCATGCCCTGCTCGTTCGGCAGGTGGCCCCGCAGCTCGGCCTGTGCATTTCCACAAGTAAATTGGGAAGCGCGCGCACGTCGTTGCCACTTATAAACGCGAGCCACGTGGCGAACGACTCGAGCAACCGAACCTAATACCGAAATCATACTATCGCATTCGCATGACTTGTGGCCCTAAGTCTTCGATGGCATCGCGCACGTGTCCTAGTTTCCCAAAGTGGACTGGGGGTCCCATGACCACGATAGACATACGCACGGCACGATCTTTGACAACGAGACTCTGGATGCGCTGATAACGTGGCCCCGCCCGTTTACAAGGCAGTCGCACATGCCAATCCGCGGGAGTTGCCACCCATAAGAATTGATAGCTCGCCCGACAGTAGACTACCCAAGTGTTGTGTACCCGTGGAAGTCATGACCTCTGCGCGTGTTTTACGATCGCACATGTATACGCTCGGAGTTCAGCGCAAGCTGTTCGTATATCCCCACTGACAAGAGCACGAGAATGATAACGATGGTTCGGCCTGGCTCGGGTCCGCGTCCGGGCTGTAGCCCACAGAATCATATGGTGAGAGCGGCGTCGCACTTCTCGAAGTGAAAACATCCTATCACTCGACAGCTGTTGCCGCACCGCTCGCAGCAACAGGCTGCCCCGCACTAGCAGGCTGCCCCGCACGGACCTCGCGCGGCACCCACTTTGTGCCTTTGTGTGGATGGCATGGCACACCTTCGCCTGCAGCGCTGTCAAGGCAAAATCCCGATTTAAAGGCGTAGGCGTACTTCCCCATAAGGTATTCTTCTGGTACCAGGTCCGTCGCACGGAACCGGAGCGCCGATACAATCTCCGTGTGAGCGTCTGGGGCATGGGCCAGTCCGCCGCGCTGCCTGAAACCGGCGCATCGCCAGTGAACTGCCCGTGGATCGCGGCCAGCGTCGTGGCTCGTCTTTTGCCTCCTCTGTCCATGCTCCGTTCCTTTCCCTTCTCCTCCAACCTCCTCCTCCTCTTCTCCTCTCTTCTCCTCCCCTCCGCAGCCTCATCGTTGCTCTTGCTTCTGTTCCTTTTGCTCCTGCTGCTGCTGATATTAACCGTAAGAGCTTCGCCCCATGCCGCCGGCCCCCTGTCTCGGATAATGGGAAATGCAATAGCTAAATTATGAAGTCTGGGCGCCGCCGTGAAGCAGTGTCGGGACCTGTTTGTTTTTCGACCCTGACCCTACGGATCTGCGTCACGGGTGCCACCGAATTTCAAAAATGTGGCAAATCCCTTGTGTCTTTTGACCCTGACCCTACGGATCTGCATGAGGGGCGCCGCCAGATTTCAAAAATGTGGCAAATCCCTTGTGTTTTTGGACCCTGACCCTACGGATCTGCACGAGGGGTGCCGCCAGATTTGAGAAATGTGGCAAATCCCTTTTGTTTTTGGACCCTGACCCTGCCGATCTGCGTGAGGGTGCCGCCGAATTTCAAAAATGTTGCAAATCCCTTGTGTTTTTGCACCCTGGCCCCGCCGATCTGCGTGAAGGGTGCCACCGAATTTCAAACATGTGGCAAATCTCATGTGTTTTTGCACTCTGGCCCCGCCGATCTGCGTGAAGGGTGCCACCGAATTTCAAAAATGTGGCAAATCCCTTGTGTAACTTGCGCTCTGACCCCGCCGATCTGCATGAAGGGTGCCGCCAGATTTCAGAAATGTAGCAAATCCCCCTTGTTTTGGGATCCTGACACAGCCGATCTGCGTGAGTGGTGCCAGCAAATTTCAGAAATGTGGCAAATCCATTGTTTTTGGGCCCTGACCCCGCCGATCTGCGTGAGGGGTGCCACCGGATTTCAAACATGTGGCAAAACCATTGTGTTTTGGGGCCCTGACCCCGCCGATCTGCGTGAGGGGTGTGACTTTTTACCTGCCCCAGCAATTCAGAGCACACGCTCAGGGCGTTGCAAAAATACTGTTTTGGGCCTCCCCCCCTCGCGCGGTACATCAACAAGGAACAGTAAGCAGCAAGAAGCAGAACTGTAACAAGGAACAGTAAGCAGCAAGAAGTAGAACTGTAACAGTGGAAACTGGAAGCTGCAACTGGAACAGGAAACTGCGAAGCTTCGGCCTACAGCCTGGTGGCCCCACAAGGGGGCCAGCGGATTATTCCTCCCCCTCCTCCTCCTCCTTCTCCTCCTCTTCCTCTTCTTCCTCATTCCCCCCTCCCTTCGGCCCCCCCGTCCTCCTGGTCCTCTTGCCTCCATCCCTTTTCCGTATAAATCCGCCACCGTGCCTTTGGCACGTAGTGGAGTGCGCAAGGCTCATGCAGCTCGAGGTCGGTGGCTTGTGTTTCTTAAGGGTTCTTAAAGGCCCCGATTCTCAGTTTTGGGCGGTCCCGGGCGGTCAAGCGCCCTTCCGGGGTCTGTCGCTTGAGCTTTTGGGACGCCAAGCGAACCCAAAGGCGGACCAGGAGGACCCTCAGAGGCCCCAAAGACGGGGAAGAGGGCCCAGAGTCGTCGAACGATCGGTCCAAGACGCCCAAGATAACCGCCAGCATGGATTTTCCTTATTTTCCTTCGGTTGTTGACGGAATTTGGCGTTCTCGTTTTTTCGGCTTCCCGACGCTCCAGGACGTCCCGAGAGGCCCCAAACATCGTCCCTATACGGTCCGAGAGGCCTTCGGGAGGGTCCCAAAACGGCCCGAGGTGGCACCCAAAACGGCCCCAGAGGCAACCAAGAAGGCTCCCAGAGGGGGCTCCGACGGGGGGCCCGAATGGACGCTTCGAGCTCTCGGCCGGGCCGCCGAGAGCCCCCAAGAGGCCCCCAGGAAGCCCCAAGAGGCCCCCAAGTGGCTCCCAAGAGGCTCCCCAGAGGCCCCCAAGAAGCTTTAGAACTGCCCCCAGGAGGCCCCCGAGAGCGCTCCCAAGAGACCCCAAGAAGCATCCCTGAGAACCCTGACCCGCAACCCACGCACGGTGGCGGGATAGACCGAAAACTATTCGATCCGCCGCCCCCTGTCGATTCATCGTAAGGGTGCCTGGCGTGCTGGATGATATGATTTTTGCTTTTGGTTCTTTTTCCCCAAAGAACTCCCCCCCCCTGGGGCTTCGGCCCGTCCCGCCGGCCACCCAGAAAAGGTTCTCAAAACGCGTCCGTCGTGCCTCTGTTTCCTCCAGTTGGCCCAAGATGGCGTCCAAGACGGCCAAGATGGCCCAGGATGGTCTCCAAGACGTCTCCAAGACGGCCCAAAATGGCCTCTAAGACGGTTAAGATGGCCCCAATATGCCTCCAAGACGGCCCAAGATGGCCTCAATATGGTCTACGACGGCCCAACAGGCCCGCAAGAGGCCTCCAACACGGCCCAAGAGCCCTCCAAGACGTCCTCCAGGAAGGCCCGACAGGGCCAATAACATTGATTTCCCTTTAGTTTTTGAAAGATTTTGGCGTTTGCGCGTTTTCGGCTTTCCGACGGCCCAAGACGGCCCAAGAGGCACCCAAGATCGCCCAAGAGATCCCCCAAAGGGCCCCATGACGGCCCAAGTGGACTCCAAGACGGCCCCAAAAGGGCCCCAAGACGGCCAAAGAGGCTTCCAACACGCCCAAGATGGCCTCCAAGACGCCCAAGATGGCCTCCAAGACGGCCCCGAAGCGCCCCAAGAGGGCCCCAAGTCGGCCCAGAAAGGCCCCCAAGACGGCTCCCGACGGCGTCAGACGTGCCAGGAACCCACCAAGATGGCCGAAGTTGGCTCGAAGCTGGCCCGAGACGGCCCAAGAGGCCCCCAAGAGGGCCTCCAGGAAGGCCAGAAGAGACCGACGGCCCGAGACGGCCCAAGAGCTCGCCCAAGAGGCCTCCAAAATGGCCCCAAAACGGCCCAAGAGGGCCCCAAGACGGCTCCAAGGCCCCCAAGACGGCGCAGGAGGCCTTTTAAGACGCCCAAGATGGGCCTCCAAGACTGCCCTGGAGCATTCCAAGAGGGCCCCAAGTCGGCCCATAGAGGTCCCCCAAACGGCTTCCGACGGCGTCAGACGGACCAGGAGCCCACCAAGACGGCCGAACGCGGCCCTGAGATGGCCCAAGACGGTCCAAGAGGCCCCAAGAGGGCCTCCAGGATGGCCCGCGCAAAAACTTGGTTCGGGCGCCAAGCGGCTCGGCGCGTCGCACCGCGGCGACGGGTGCGGCGCTCGACCCTGGCCGCGCGCAACGGTGCCCCGAGCTGAAGGTGGCTCGGGCACTTCCCTGCGTCGTCGGCCCAGCCAAACGCCCAGTGCGAACACCCCAAGCCGAATGGCCAACAAGGGGGCGGTGGGCGGGCAAAAGCCGCACCGCAGGTGCCTCTCGCCGACCATAACACAACACCCCCCCCCCCACCATCCGTGCGCACGCGACGCCCCTCCCAACCCTGGGCGGCGCGCGCGCCCCCTCGCGCGCTCGCCCATGCAAGCAGGGCGGCCTGCGCGACGCCTCGCGCCCATCGCCTGGGCAAGCGTCGCTCCGCGCGGCTGCGCGTCGCGCGGCGCCCATTCCCGTTCGCCCAGGCATGGGGGCTGGGGCGGGGGGCGCCCGCCCCGCGCTTTCGTGACCGCGATTCAACGTTGCGCGATGATCGCCCACCGCAAAACCTTGGTTCGGACGCCAAACGGCTCGGCGCGTCGCGCCGCGACGATGGGTGCGGCGCTCGACCCTGGCCGCGCGCAACGGTGCCCCGAGCTGAAGGTGGCTCGGGCACCTTCCCTGCGTCGTCGGCCCAGCCGAGCGCCCAGTGCGAACGCCCAGCCACGGAGCGCTGGGCACCCAGCGGGAGGCCCAGCCGCGCGCGCTACGCGAGCGCAGGCGCAGACCCAACGCGCGCGCGCCACCGGAGCGCCAACGCGCGCGCTCCAACCGGCAAGATTCGCTAACACTTTGCTTTACTCGTCGCTGTCGGAAGAACAGTTGCCCCTGGCCTCGAGGGGGGCGCCCCGCTCGAGAGACTCCACGGGCAGATGCTCTAAGAAGGCAGCGCTCCGCCAGCCGCCCGCTCGAAGTATCTCGGCCAGGCCTGCCCCGCGCTCGACTAAGTCGAGCGCATGACCGCGGCGGAGCGCCATCGCGTCGAATTCCTCCGGGCGCGCTTCGCCCGCCGCTCTGACAGCAATCCGGATGGCGGCCGCGGCTTCCGCGGGAGAGAAGCGCGCGAAGGCCTGCGTGCCTACGCCCGCTTGCACGCAGAAAGCACCGAGGACGCGCACTGGACACGCGCCTTTGCCGCCCTCGGTACGACGCCAGCACTTGCGCCGAATTGTCACAGGCCGTTCCGAATTCTTGCGCCGCTGCAATCGCAGACCTACCGCCTCTGCTGAGAGGCGCACCGATGCCCGGTGCTGCACGTTGAATGCCGAGCCATCGAAGACAGCTGGCAAGCACTCACTTGGCAAGCGCAACAGGAACGCGTAGCCGAAGCACATGAGCATCGCCACGTCTCTTCTGACAGACGCGGCCACCTCGCCGGCGACGCTCGCTTCAACGACTCTGGACAAGAGGGCATGCCGCACAAAACGTTTAACTCTCGGGGTTGTCGGGCACCTCTTCGCGATGCCCAATCGCGCCTGCTTCGCGCTCCGATCACCGAGGGCAGCCGTCGACACCGATGACAGCTCTGATGCCGTGCGCCAATGCCCGCAATAATTAGCGAACGTGCCGCTCGCACGAAAAAAGCGCACTGGCGATCTGGAGGTCCTCCGCGCTGATGGGAAAAGGCGAATCCCGCCCAAGGACGCACTTTGAGAAGCGCAACCACCAACGCAGTGCGGACGCCCAGCTCTGCACCGAACGAGGACAGCTGCCAGGCGCCGCGTCCATGCGCGCCCTCGTGGCAAAGCGCCGTCGTTCGGCCGGGCCCATTACAGCGGCGCCGTCGAGGGCGCGTCGCGGCCCCTCGCTGGGCGCGCCCAATTGATTCGCGCACGACACAGCATGCTCAACCGCGGCCTCGACCGCCCCTCGAGCTCGCGAGCCCTCCGCAGGGTCGCCTTGCGCGCCGCCGGGGCACAGCGCCTCGCACAGTGTTCAGGCGCCGCCAGCCCAGCTTCGCCCCCGCGCTTCGGCCGCCATCCAGGTGGCGGCCCCGGCGGAGGCCGCGGGCGCACTGCAACGCTCTCACCGCTGCCTGCGGGCGGAGGGCCGGGGGGAGGACCTGGCCTCGGGCGGTCCTGCCTTCTACCATGCGCCGCCAAGGCCCCGGCGGCAGGGGGGCGCGTGGGTGGCGCTGCTTCAACTTCGCTGCAGCGCTTGCACCGACCGAAAGAGAGCCCTTCGAGCGCCGGCATGCCCCTCTGTTTCCTCGCCTCGCTGATGGCCCTGAGCGCAGCCACAACGCACGGCGGTGAGCGACCCGCGGGCGCGCCGCCTGGTTATTACATCGCTGCTGCGCGGTGAGAGTTGAGGCCGGCTGAAATCGGCGTCGACGTCTGCCAAATGCTTCCAGTGAA
Organism: Prorocentrum cordatum; assembly: GCA_963575745.1. Lineage (NCBI taxonomy): Eukaryota > Dinophyceae > Prorocentrales > Prorocentraceae > Prorocentrum > Prorocentrum cordatum. The sequence continues at coordinate 1,309,334 of CAUYUJ010015726.1, forward strand.
GCACATCCTGTGATTTGAGAAACACGACAATATTGACATCAAAGGCAAGCGGCTGGCGCCGCAAATCGCTCACCCGAAGCCAATGGGCGAATATTGACGCGTCTGACATCTCCCCGCACGTCTGCGCGCTGCGAGGCTCGCGCGGGACGTGATACGACGCGCGTGCCCCCGCGCCACCCAACCGAATCAGTCAGCAGCACTAAGCGAGCCCTTGCGAGCGAGGCCCACTGCTGAGGGGCGTAGAAGCGGTTGTCCAACGTTGGCTCAACGTAAGTCGCGTCCAAGCGGCGCACCAGGCCATAATCTTCACGCGATGGCGGATCTGCGATATTCGCAGCCGAAGGCACCCGATGGACCCACACGGATGCCGAGATTTCGGCAGCCAGCGCCCACACCCCGTGCACGAGGCAGGTGTGGTCAAAATGGCAGGCGGAGCCTCGCGCCACCGCCTGCTCTGCACCGCGGTTGTCGGAAAAACATTCTAGCGCCGCGTTCGACAAGAGATGCCTGAAAGACGACATGGCTACAGCGATGGCCAGTAGCTCCAGGCTCATAATCTGATTGTCGCCACGCTGCCCGAACAGCCGCAACACCGCGGCGTCAGGCGCCCAATCTGTGTACCACACGCGGTCGCGCGCGAACAGCACGGCCGCCACGCGCGGCGGGGTGCGCCGCGCATCGGCGAACAAATGCGCCGCGTCCAAAATGGCCCCAGAACGGCCCAAGAGGGCCCCAAGACGGCTCCAAGAGGCCCCCAAGACGGCACAGGAGGCCTTTTAAGACGCCCAAGATGGGCCTCCAAGACTGCCCTGGAGCATTCCGAGAGGGCCCCAAGTCGGCCCATAGGGATCCCCCAAACGGCTTCCGACGGCGTCAGACGGACCAGGAGCCCACCAAGACGGTCGAACATGGCCCTAAGATGGCCCAAGACGGTCCAAGAGGCCTCCAAGAGGGCCTCCAGGAAGGCCCGAAAAGGCTAAAATCATTGATGTCCCATTGGTTTTTGAAGGATTGTGGCATTTGGTTTTGTTCTGCCTTCCGGCGGCCCGAGACGGCCCAAGTGCCCCCAAAGATCGCCCAAGAGGCCCAAGACACGGCCCCAAGAGGCCCCCAAGACGGCCCAAGAGGTCTCCAAGACGCTCAAGATGGCCTCCAAGACGGCCCAAGAGCCCTCCAAGATGTCCTCCAAGAAGGCCCGAAAGGGTCAAAATGGCCTCCAGACGGCCAAGATGACCTTCAAGATGCCCACGTGTTCCCCGAAGGCTTTCCAAACCGATTCGGGGAACACATGGTCCGATAGCTTGGCAGGTCTGGCCTCAACGTTCGGCCACATAGGCGCTTCCAAAAAGGCAGGGGGCGGCGGTGATTCGCCGTAGGCGTCTTCGATAACTCCTCCCTGTCGCACACCCAGACATGTCGATAGGGCGGACCCGGCGTTTCGCCTGAATTCCTCCCCATGTATGATCCTGAAGCTTGCATTTTGCATCACGGATGGAGGACGCGCCATCTTCAACATGTGGCTCTCGCCTTAGCGCTGCGCGATTTCGTTATCTATATATATATATGAATAACATGTATCAGCTTCAAATATGGAGGGCGGGTCGCTTCCAACAGGTGGCTCTCTCAACAGCGCGTTGCACAGTCATTTCAAAAGGTGTAACTGCTTCAAGGATAAAGGGCGGCCAGTTTTCAAGATGTGGCTATCGCCTTAGCGCCGCGCACATTCGTTATGTTACAACTTCAACTGGCAAGGATACGCATGTCCGAAGTCCCAGGACTGGTGCTCTGGCAGGATTTAAGAGTGTCAGGACGCATCACTAACATTGTTTCGCGGTGCTGAAGTCACAGGAATGATGTTCTGGCACGATTTAGCACTAACGTTACGTAGCAGCCACGTTGACTTACGACGCTGAAGTCCTAGAAATTGTCTTGGCACGGTTGAGGATAATCAAACGTTTGTCTCGCAGTGGGGCATGAGCCGCACTGAAAGAAAACAGTTGTAAGACTCTATGAAGAGGGAGCTCGGAGGGAGGGCTTACTGCAACATCGTTGATGCGTCTTGGGTTGACACTGGTCCTCCTCCTCTTCCTCCTCCTCGTTGTGCTTGTTCTCCTCATCCTGCTTCCCCTCACCCGCTCCTGCCAGAAAGGCAGCGTCAGGGCAAAGCGGACCAGCGTCTCTGGGAGGTCCCCGAAGCCCGCAACCCACTGATTGATGTTGGACCTCGGCAGGGCCATCACGGCAATCATGGGGCATTGAACGGCGGCTCCCCGTGGGGTGCTATGTCATACCAGCGCCTCGCTCGAGACATCTCCGAGGCTGCTCAGCACCGAACGCGGAGGAGGCGGAGCCGCGAAAGGAGCGCCTCGCTGGAGACGTCTTACACACTCTGGGCGCGGCCCGGGCGAGTGTCGCACCCTCTGGCAGCGCCCCCCCTCGGAACGCCCAAGCGTTGTGCCTACTGCGCGGCGGCGAACTCCGAATGTGAGTGAGCTTCGCTGGGAATGAATCCAAATCTGTGGCTCTGAGTGTGAATGAGTCTGAGTATGGGTGAGCTGGGTGTCAATAGCCGGGTGTAAACAGCCTGGGCGAGAGCGACCTGGGTATGAGTTGAGGTGACCGTGCGCGCGATCTGCGCACTGGCTCCTGGGGCCGGGCTTCGGCGCGCGATTTCTTGCGTTTGAATTCTACGCGAGCTCTTTGTTAGACGCTGGCTACTGCGCCGCTTCGCTCGCGCAGTTCTCCTGCGGGGGGGCCAGGATTTGCGCCGGTCGCGCGTTGGATTCGCGCGCTCGATGTCTGCGCTGGATGTTTTAACGCGTTCTTTTGCGTTGGGAGTTCACGCGGGATTTTGCCGCTCGCCGGTCGCGCTGGCCCCCGCGCCGCGTCGCTCGCGTAATTCTCCGGCGGAAGGGGGCGGGCCGCGCGGGGGGGCGCCGCTGGGGCTGCTGCGTTGGATTGTTAAAATCCGCTGCCCCACCTTGCCGTCGCTCGGACGTCCATTTCCCGTGCGTTTTTCGGTTTCGTGCGTGTTTTTTTTTTTTGCTCGATGGTCCAGGATGGTCCTCGATGGTTCTCGCCGAGAAAAAATGCACACGTCCGAGCGATGCCAGGCCTCAAGGAGGCTTTCCTGAACTCCGCTCACGAAGCACAGCAACCGGCAGAGAGCTCAACCCAGAGCGGCCCAGGACAAGCAGGGCTGTCCTGCGAACGTGGCCGAAATCCTAAGTGAAACAACGCCTGCACCAACGGAGCCAACACCAACCCAACGCAGCAGGCTGCTGCGTTGGACTTCTACATGGGATTAGCACGTGTGATTGTTGCGCTGGATTTTCACGCTGGGCTTTTACGCAATATGTTTGCGTTTTCGTCTGCGGAACGTTCTGCGCGGGGCGTCGCGCGGTCGCTCGTTCTCTTTTGTCTGTGCGATTCCCCTTCTTTTTTATTTCATGCTGTCCCCCCTGTTCTCTACCCTCGCGCCCCCCTCTGGACGGCGCGGGGGCGATGAGGGAAGCGGATTTCGATCTGGACTTGCGCTGGATTACTGCGCCGGGCTTGCACGTTGGATTTTCGGGCTGGATCTGCGCGCATGGGCTGGGCTTGCGAGACGGATCTCGCGGGTCGGACCGCCGCGCGCCAACTTCCTGCGCCGGCTTTCTTCGCGCCGCCCCGCTGGCGCCGCTGCCCCGCGAAAGCAGGAGGATCTGCGGGCTGGACTTCGCATCGGGCGCGCGTTGGACGCTCGGGTCGGATTTTCAGGAGGAAAAGAAGCACACAGACACAATTAATCGTCGATTCTCCAGAAAATATAAAAAATATGGGAAGTGGGGGGGGGAAGACAGAAACCCAAAAAATATGGGCAAATATGGGGACTCTTTTTATTTGTGTGTATTTATTTGTGTATCCTGGGGCCCCTTCAGATTTGCGCGTTTGATTTTTACATTGGTTTCTTGCGCCGGAATTTTACGTCGGACTGATTCGCCGCCTTCCCGCGCCGGCCTCCGCGCCGCGTCGCCGGCGCAGCTTCCCAGCGGCAGGAGAGGGGCCGCAAAGGGGGCGTCGCATTCGACGAGGGCTTTCCCGTCGGATTTGCACGTTCGGTTTTTACGTTTGAGTTTTTGCGGCGGGTCTGCGCATTGGACTTGAACATTTGAGTATCGCGTTGTGTTTTTTTGCGTTGAATCTTGGCGCTCGGCTTTTACGTTGGATTTGCGATTTTGATTTTTCCCGCTGAATCTTCGCACTGGATTTTACGTTGGATTTGTACGTTGGAATTCTTATGTTAGATGTTTACGCCAACTTTTTTCGCCGGCTTTCGCGCCGTCGCGCCGCCGCAATAGACCCGCGAAAGGACATGGATTTGCGAGCAAGGATTTCGAGTTGCACTTGCATTGGACTTCTGAGCTGGATTTCTCAAGTAGCTTTTTCGTTTGATGTTTTACGTTGGATATGCTTGAAATTTACTTTAAAATTTTACGAAAAATACCTGGCGGTGGATTCGCGCGCGAGCTATTCGCGCGCCGGCATCTGCGCCGCTTCGCCTGCGCAATGGCCCTGCGGAAGGACCGGGATTTGCGTTGGACTTGCGTTGGATTTTCACGCTCGATGCTTGCGCTTGACGTTTGCGTTGGATTTGGCCCCAGGGTTTGAGCCCCCTTAACTTGCGATTATGATTGCTTTTTGTCTGCGCCAGTTTCCGCGCCGCATCGCTTGCGAAATTTTCCAGCGGAGGGAGAGGGGCCGCGAAAGCGATGTCGGATTAGAATTTGGGCTTTTCCGTTTGATTGCTGCATCGGGCTTTTACGTTGGATGTCTGCCGTTTGGTTTTTACGTTGCATTTTTGCATTGGATTGTTGATCTTACGTCCCTGGGGAACTGGCGTTGATTGCGCGTTGCTCCAGAGGGCCTCTTGCGCGCCTTTTGGGGGCTTCTTGGAGCTCGCTCGAGGCTCCGCGGGGGCCTCTAGGGTGCCCTTTCGGGGCCTCTCGGGCCGGCGTTCTCAGCGCCCGCCGCGCGGGGAACGAGGCGAGAACCCGCGTGTGCAGACAGAGGGCATCTGTCAAAACACCCGGCGAATGATTATCGAATGGCCGTCGGCACGTCCAGCCGCCTCGCTTGGGTGGCGGGCCCGGGGCCGCTCGGGTGGCCGATGGGGTCTCATAGGGGGGCGTCTCCAGGGCGTCTTGGAGGCAATGTTGCCCGACCCTCCTGCGCTGGGTGCTCGTTGCGAATATATAGAACACTGCTCGCGCGTCTTCTCCCCCGCCTGCCCCCATCCTCCTCTCCTCTTCTCTCCTGCCTCTCGCCTCGCTCCTTCCCGCGTGCCAGCTCGCCTCCTGCCTGGCCATCCCTGGGGGGCTGTGATCTGCGAAACTGTCACCGCTTTCGAGGGCTGCTGGGGGGTCCACTGGAGCGACGTCTTACCCCGACTCGACTGAGACCTCGCCAACCCTCGGGTGCTGCAGTCTGCGAAGCCGTCGCCACTTTCGAGGGCTGCCGGGGGCGCGGCGAAGTGACGTCTTACCCAGGCCACCAGGAGACTTCGCCATCCCTGCAGGGCTGCGTTCTGTGAAGCTGGCGGCACTCTCGAGGGCTGCTGGGGGGCCCAGCGGAGTGGCGTTTTACTCAGGCACTCGGAGACCTCGCCATCCCTGTGGGGCTGCAACCTGCGAAACTGTCGCCAATTTCGAGGGCTGCTCGGGGGTCCAGCGGAGTGACGTCTTACCCAGACCACCAGGGGGCGTTGCCATCCTTGTGGGGCTGTGATCTGCGAAGCTGTAGACACTTTCGAGGGCTGCTTGGGGGCCCAGCGGAGTGACGTCTTACACATATCCAGATGAGACCTCGCCATCCCTGGGGGGCTGTGATCTGCGAAGCTGTCGCGGCTTTCGAGGGCTGCTGGAGGGCCCAGCGGAGTGGCGTCTTACCCAAATTCGTATGAAACCTCGCCATCCGTGCGGAGCAGCGATCCGTGAAGCTGGCGCCACTTTCGAGAGCTTCCGCGGGGTCCAGCGGAGCGACGTCTTGCGCGGACTGCCAGGGGGCCGCGCCATCCCTCGGGGGGCTGCGATCTGCGAAACTGTCGACACTTTCGAGGGCTGCCTGGGGGTCCAGCAGAGTGGCGTCTTACGCGGACCACAGGGAGACCTCGCCAGCCGCGCGGGGCTGCGATCTGCGAAACTGCAACCACTTTCGAGGGCTGCTGGGGGGCCCAGCGGAGTGACGTCTCACCCAAATCCAAATGAGACCTCGCATTCCGCGCGGGGCTGCGATCTGCGGAACTGTTACCGCTTTCGAGGGCTGCTTGGGGGCCCAGCGGAGTGACGTCTCACGCAGATCCAGATGAGACCTCGCCATCCTTGTGGGGCTGCGATCTGCGAAACTGTCGCGGCTTTCGAGGGCTGCTGGGGGGCCCGGCGGAGTGGCGTCTTATCCAAATTCATATGGAACCCTGCCATCCGCGCGGGGCTGCGATCCGTGAAGCTGGCGCAACTTTCGAGGGCTGCCGGGGGGCCCGCCGGAGTGGCGTCTGATCCAAATCACCGGGGGACCTCGCCATCCCTCGGGGGGCTGCGATCTGCGAAACTTTCGCAACTTTCGAAGGCTGCTGGGGGGTTCCAGCGGAGTGGCGCATTACGCGGACCACCGGGAGACCTCGCCATCCGCGCGGGGCTGCGATCGGCGAAACTGTGGCCGCGGAGGGCTGCCGGGGGGTCCAGCGGAGCGACGTCTTACGCGGACCGCCAGGAAAGCTCGCCATCCCCAGGGCCCCGCGGAGTGACGCCTTGCTCTGTCACCTGGAGTTTCTCCAATAATACCAAGGTCGTCGGAATCCCGGCAGGGGCGCAGGAGTAGCCGGCGGGGGGCCCAGAGGATCACCCGGGTGACTCCAACCTAAGACCCATGGAGGCCCAACCAGAAAAAAACAAAAAATGGGGCGCGCCGAAGAACCCAGGGGGTCCGGTTTCCGCGGAGGAAAGAAAAAAACCCTGGCGATGGGGTTCGAGCACGGGGGTTACCCCCCCCTCAAATTCCGGAAGAGGAATGAACTCCCAGCCGCGGGGGTGCCCGCGCGAGGGGTCCCACCCCCCCAAGCGCAACCAGAGGAAGAAAAGCGTGAGAGCCGAGACTGTAAGTAGTACTGAGGAAGTGCACTACAGAATAGGAAGGAAGTGCACTACTGTAAGTAGTACAATGGTTTTTAAAACTGTACTAAGGAATTGTAGTAGCACTAGGGAAGTGCACTACAGACTTGCACTAGAAGTTGTACTATTACTCGGGAATTGCACCAAGGAGTTGCATCAAGGACTTGTACGAGGGAGTTGTACTAGCACTCGGAACTTGGATCAGAGAGTTGTTATAGTACCACTTAAACCGGGGAATTGTACGGGGGAATTGTGCTCGGGAGTTGTACCATGGAGTTGTACTAGTACTGGGGATTGGCGATAGGGCGTTGTTCTAGGGGGCACAATTTTACCAGCTGTAATATGATACCAGCTGCACTCGAATATTTGCACGGCAGGACAACGTGCTCTCTAGGAACAACTGCGCGATAGGACATGATAGTACCAGTTGTACTCAAGTACGAGTTGTACGGTAGTCGGAGGGGTTCAGGGGTTCCAACGGCAACGCGCGCGGGGAAGAAGGAAAGAAATCCATGCGCCGCCAGGGGTCCCGGGTTTAACGGGTCGCCGCGAAGGTTGACCCCCCGCGGAAAGAAGAAAAGAAATCCGGCCGGGGGGTTGGGGGGTTGAGGGATGAGTCACGGGGGCGATCCCAGAGGCGGCGGAGAGGGCACGGCGGAGGAGGAGGGGGAAGGGGCAAACGAGGTGGAGGAGGAACCGGGGGGAGGTCCGGCACGCGCTGCCGCGGCGGCGCCAGCGCGGTTCCCGCGCGAAGCCCAAGCAGGTTCGCTCACATTTTCGCGCGCCGCAGCGACGCGGCGCGGGCAGCGCTGCGTCTTCAGCGCGCTACCGATGGAAGCAGCACTCCTCGGTCCCCCCCCGCCGCTGTCGCCGTCGCCCCCCTGCCCCCTGCCACCCCCCCTCGACTGCTGCCGCGCTGGCGGTTCGGCCCCCCGCGCGCCCTTCGCCCGCCCTTCGCTGCCGCCCCCATGTCCCGCTCAAGCGCCTGGGCCCTCGCCCCCCGCCCCCCTGCCCCCGGGGGCTGGTTGCGGGGGGGGGGGGGGGCGCATCTCGCGCGCTGGTGAACCCCGAGGGGTCGGCGGATCATACATTTGATTGTCTAGTTTGACTTACAGCGCTGGCTCTCGTGCCGCTCCGCCCGCGCAACGGATCTGCGGCAGGAGAAGGCTATTTCGCATCGGGCTTGCGCCGGATTTTTACTCTGGACCTGCACTTCGCGCTGGGCTTTACGTTTGCTCGACGAGTTTCGCGTTTAATTTCTTGCGCTGAACGTTCACGCTGGCTTCTCGCACTGGCTCTCGCACCGCTTTCGCTCGCGTAAATGCGCGGCGGGATGAGAGGGAGTCGTGAACGGGATTTCCCATTGGGCCTGCGTTGGATGTTACCGTTGGATTTGAACGTTGGAGTTCTAGTTGGGTTTTTACGTTGGATGTTCGCGCCAGCTTCTTGCGCTGGCTTCCGCGCCGACACGATCGCGCAAATGCTCGGCGGGGGGGGCAGGGCCACGAAAAGGATGTCGCCATAAGGTTGGAGCTGTTACGCTGCACTTTCACGCTGGACTCTCGCGCTAGATTTCTACGCTGGATTTTCTAATTGGGCTTTTCACGCTGAGTTTTTTGAAGCCGAAGGAATGGGGGGCGAAGGAAGAGGGGCCCGAGGAAAAGGCGCCGAAGGAGCGGGGGCCGAAAGCATATGAGCCGAAAGAGTAGGAGCCGTAGGAGGAGGAGCCGATGGAGTGGAGCCGTAGAAGTAGGAGCCGTGGGCCGCGCGGACCATGGGCCGCGCGGGCCGCGTGGGCCGTGCGGGCCGTTTACCAGGCCGCTTACGCTAGGCCGCGTATGTTGGATGTTTACGTTGGATGCTTACGCTGGAGGTTTACATGGGGTGCTTACATGTTTTTTTTTGCGCTGGATGTTTACGTTGGACTTTGACGATGGATCCTTCGCTGGGCACTGCGCATTCTGTCGCATTCGGTTGTGCACTTTCTGCTGTGCACTAAAGCCTCTAGCACTAAACACTTTCGGTTAACCGAGCGGGTCGAGCGGGCGGATCCTAGCGGGCAGGTCGACCAGAACATTGACGCGGGCTGACGGGATCTCATGCTGGCGAGCGGTCAGGCCCAGACGGGCGGGTCGATCGGGCGGGCCCGAGTGGGCGGGACATCCGAACGAGTTCCGAACTTCAGGTCGTAGGAAGTATGCAGGCGAGGTCGGGCGCATTTGTTCCAGGCAGCGCAGTGCGACGCATTGCCATGTAACGTGCTTTGCTGAGTTCCGCGGCGCGCACTCCCGACTTGTTCCGTTTATCTCAAGGGGCAGGCCATGGTGCCATGCAGCGAGAGCAGCAGGACCGCGGCGCGGCACTTCAGCTGCGGCGTGAGCGTGCAAAAGAGGCACGCCGAGCGGCTCAACTCCAAGCGGACTCGACCTCCGATGTTGCTGCCTCTGTTCATCCTTGTAACGTTGGCGATGTTAGCACCACGCAATCCAGACTATACACCTTAGCTACTGTCATCTGCACGATCACTGGCACGCACTAAACACGCCAACCGAATACACCCCAATACCCGGCGAAACTGTATATGCATTAATGGTTCAACCCGGTACCGGACACACCAACTGTGGTCGACTCGGATGCGACATATGCTGCGCCCTCCACTCCCCCGTTCAGTTTGTCACATCTGCATGCCACTGTCGCATAGTGGCGATGCCGCCTGGTCGTGCACAGTATTCGGCCTGACCTGAGGAATGATAAACAAGGAACGAAGTCCCTTTTGTCCAAGTAAGTCTAGGAAGTCCGAAGGAACTCCAGGGGGGCTCGCCGCCAAAAAGGTACCAGAACGCATGCAAACCAAAGGAACGACCGAGCCCCTTTTGAAAAGCAAGTGTTCCTTATTCAAGCCAGACCCTGTATGCACCCTTCCTGGCAGCCGACTGGAAGGCACGCCGGGAGGGAGGGCACGTCCCGAACAGCAGCCGCCTGGCCTCCGCTGTGCCGGAGGCGAGGCAGTCCGCCCCTGCCCCTGGGCACGCGGACGGCCTCCCCAGGAGAAGACAGGAGCAGCGCCATCGCGGACGTGTTCCGCAGGTGCGGCAGCGGTTGCCGGGCTGCCCGCCCCGCTGGGCCGCCGTTTCCCTGCCCATGCCCGTGCTGGCCATCGCTCGGACGTCCATTCCCTGTGCTTTTTTCGGTTTCGTGCGTGGTTTTTTCGCCAGATGATCAGGGATGCTCCTCGATGGTCCTCGCCGAAGGAAAAATGCACACGTCCGAGCGATGCCAAGCGTGCGCATCCATGGTATCTGGCCCCCCCTCCGCCAGCAGCCGTGCCCCGCGGCGCGCGCACAGGGGAGCCAAGGGACGGCCGCCGCACGCGCGCCGAACCTGCCGCGCATGGTCTTCCTGCCCCCCATTCCCATCCTCCTCCTCCCCCTCTCCGTCCACCTCCTCGTCCTCCTCCTCGTCGTCGTCGTCCTCGGCCTCGTCCTCGTCCTCGTCTTCGGCCTCGTCCTCGTCGTCGTCGTCGTCGTTGTCGTCGTCGTCCTCCTCCTCCTTCTCCTCCTCCTCCTCCTCCTCATCATCATCATCATCACCATCATCAGCCCCACAGCCATCCTCCCCCGCCTCCCCCCTTTCTCCTCCCTCACCATTACCTCCTTTTTCCCCTCCTTCTCGCCCATGAGCGCAACGTGGGAGAGGAGGGAGAGTGGAGGAGGGGGGAGCAGGAGTAGAACGACTAGCGGTTGAAGAAGGGGGGGGACGAAGGATGAGGGAGGCGGAGGCGGAGGAGGAGGAGGAGGAAGAGGAGGAGGAAGGTGAGGTGCATGTAGAAGAGGGAGGGAGAGGAAGAAGGAGGAGGAGGAATATCCATCCCGTGACCAAGATCTTCTAGGCGCCCGACGGCTCGAGGTCGCTGTAATACTTGTCCAGCTTGTTCCGGATCAAGATCGTCCGCTTGAACGTCGGGTCCAGCTCCTGACGCTCAGGGCTGCAGAGAGGGGAGAGGAGCAGGACGAGGAGGACGAGGTGAACAGGGAGGAGGGGTGAGGAGGGAGGAGAAGGCGGGGGAGAGGAGGAGGATTGAGAAGGAGGAGGACGAGGACGAGGACGAGGACGAGGAGGAAGAGGAGGAGGAGGAGGAGGAGGAGGAGGAGGAGGAGGAGGAGGAGGAGGAGGAGGAGGAGGAGGAGGAGAGGGGAACGACGAGAGGATTCAGACACGGCGGTCCTGGCTGATCAGCGTACGGGCAGCGTAAAGAACGACGAGATCGAGAAGGATAGGGATGGGGGGAAGGAGGAGGACGAGGCGGAGGAGGAGGAGGAGGAGGAGGAGGAGGAGCAGCAGCAGCAGCAGGAAGGGGGACGAGGTGCGGGAGCTCGAGGAGCTGGAGCGGGAGGAGGGACAGATAGGGTATGACGGGTCCAGCGAGAGCGACGAGGAGGACGGGATGCACGACGAGGTTTAGGGGATAATGCTCTAGGTCAAATATCTTCGCGGCTCGCGCTCCGCAAAGCGCGAAGCGCGATTATCTTCGCGCTTTCGCGCCGCCGCCCCCCCCCCCGGAACAGGATGAGGGACTCGCGCCTGGCTCTGAAATCGCCCAGATCGTGAAGCGTGACTGACTTCGCACCCACTTGGTGGCCCTAGGGGATGATGCAGGATGACGACCGAAGCAAAAATTAGCCAGGCGAAGGACCCAACCATATGCAGTTGTGAACACCGTCGTTGTATGCACCGCATTCGGAGGAGCTCCCTATGGGGGTACCAAACGTGTGAGGGGACCCAACACCACAGGATGGTTGGGAAAAAGCAAGGGAAACGTTCAAGACAGAATCTTCAGCCGCCGGAGAGGACGTGAGAGAAGGCGATCGAATACGTGATCTCACTGACGACGATGCCCACGAGCAGGCCTGGAAACGAATCGACCATCGCCCGGGGCGCTGCTGCGTGGCGGCTCCCAGCCCGGGCACCATCGCAGGAGCACCACGAGCACAGACTCCTAGACGTCCGCGGTCGGCCCCCCCGCTGGCGCCGGACGCCCTCCTCCCCGCACCCGAGGCGCTGTGCGCGCCTCGCGCGCAGGAGCGGCTGCAGTCGACCAGTGTGGTAAGGATAGGCGATAGGGATGCGAGGGCCTTGGACGCCCATGTCGACGCTTTTCGAGCGGGGCGCGGCAGGCGAAAGCGGCGAAGGATGGACCGAGGAGGCGAGGATGCAAGGGTACCCTTGGGCAGGTTGCCCATCCAGGAGGAGGAAGAGGAGGAGGAGGAGGAGGAGGAGGAGGAAGAGGAAGAGGAGGAGGAGGAGGAGGAGGAGAAGGAGAAGGAGGGGGAGGAAGAGGAGCTATCATGGTTGACTGTAGTGCGTGGACGGGGGTCGGGCGCCAGCGTGAGCCTGCCGTCCCTGGGCGTCCGAGTGTTTGTGCTTAGGTGGTTCTGGCCATCGCTCGGACGTCCATTCCCTGTGCTTTTTCGGTTTCGTGCGTGGCTTTTTCGCCAAATGATCAAGGATGCTCCTCGATGGTCCTCACCGAAGGAAACACACACACACACACACACACGTCCGAGCGATGCCAAGGTTGTTGTCGGGCCCCCGAGACGAGCATAGAGAAGCCATGCTGCCGAGGAAGAGCTCCCGACACTTGGCGAGCGTGGACATGGTCGACGCGTCCCCACACTGCTCCTGAGACGCGCAGGCGCTGACAGTGCCATCCTTCCCTCCTCCTCGGCCTTCTCCTCTTCCTCCTCCTCCTCCGCCTGCTCCTCCTCCTCCTCCTCGACCTCCTCATCCTCTTCCTTCCGCTCATGGAAATCGCTTTCAACCACAACTTCAACTTTCCGTATCCTCCTCATCATCCCCCTTGGGACTCAGGATGGTGGCAGTGTCAAGGTGATCCCCGATGCCGTCGCAGCCCCTGCCCTCAGCCTTCGCTGGGGGAGTGGGAGGGACCAACATCCGAGGTAAACACAAAGATATACGGGGGCCTCCTCCTCCTCCTCCTCCTCCTCCTCCTCCTCCTCCTCATCCCTCCCCCCTCCTCCTCCTCCTCCTCCTCCTCCTCCTCCTCCTCTTCCTCCTCCTCATGCTCCTCCTCCTCCTCCTCGCCGTCAGTCTCCGTCTCCGCCTTCGTCTTCGTCTCCATCTCCTCCTCGTCCTCCTCGTCCTCCTCGTCCTCCTCGTCCTCCTCGTCCTCCTCGTCCTCCTCCTCCTCCTCCTCCTCCTCCTCCTCCTCCTCCTCCTCCTCCTCCTCCTCCTCCTCCTCCTCCTCCTCCTCTCCTCCTACTCTGACCCTCGTCCTCCCGCGCCTCTCCCAAGCCTCTTCCTGTTCCTGCGTGAATCCGCCTGCGCTGCCACCCGTCAGTCCTGCACGGCGGGCCACACTAAGCATTGCCTGCCCGACGCGCCCGGCGGCTACGGCAGGTTCGTGTTGTGACGACTTGCGCGTTGGTTTCGGACACCGCGTGGACCTCTCGACCTTGAGCGATCACGGCGTCACGACGGCGCCATTCACCCTTCAACGGGGAGAAATGGACTTGGAATCGGCGATGCATCGCCGATCAAATCGGTGAGAGGCTCTCGAGAGCGAAGCCGCCCGCTCCTGGGCGGGGCTGGGGCGGCCAGGCACCGAGCGGCGAGGCCCGGGCGACCGCGGGCCGAGCTTCCCCCGTGGGGCCACGCCCCCCACGCCGCTGCCCCCGACGGGGCCGCCCGCACCCGCCGCAGGCCTGCTCCCGCAGGGCCAGCTCTCCGCGGGGCGCGGCCGCGCCCTGCGCAGCATCGCCGCAAGGCGTGCCGCGGCCGAGCGCGGCACGGAGCGCCCCCGCCCAGCTCGGCGCCCCGGCGCACCTCGCCGGCCGGCGCAGCCGGCGAGCCGCCTCGTGTCGCGCCGCCAGGCAAGGCCTGGGCGAGGTGCGAGGCCAGGCCGTCGCGGGTGCAGGCCGCGCCACCGCCTCTGCCGCGGCGGCCGGCGGCCCCGTGCGCCCAGCGACGGGCCAGGGGGCGCGGATGCGGCCATGGCGCGCGCGCCCTCCGGAGTACGGCCTGCGCCGACCTCAGCGAGCCGCCTCCTCGACGCGCCTCCACGCCGCGAGGGCGCCTCGCCGCGCCTTGATGTCGAGCGGCCCTCCGCGCGGCGCCGCAGGTGCGAGCCAGCAGGGCGCCCGCGCGGAGGTGTGCGCGCGCTGCGGGCGGCCGCGCCGCAGCGCCAGCTCGTGTCACCGGCCCCGGAGCCGTACTTTCTGTGCGTGCGCCCCCCGACGTCCTCGGCGTCTCGGCCGCGGCAGCTGCTGCGCGCCTGCGTGACAGGCCGCGCGGCGGGGCATCCGCTTGCGGAGGAAACTCTCGCCTGCGCGCCGGCGCGCAGACGCATGCAGCAGCGGCTGCAGGTGTGCGCGTTTGACAGGAGTCGTCGAACTGCTGGCCAGGCTAGCAGCTAAGGCTTCCGCGCGACGTCCCCACGCGTCAATGCCGGGCACCGCTCGTCCACGGGCGTCCCTGGTGCTCAGAATGGCGTCGTGTTTTTTCTGCACCCCGCCTGCGAGTGGGCTTCTTGTGGGCGAGCTGGTGGGCGAACTGCCGCCAAACACGAATGCTCCGGCTTCCCCCTGCCGTAGTACGCTGGAGGAGCTGGCAGGCGCGGCGAAGCGGCTCTCTCGGCTGTCTCAGAGCAGCGCGCGCGGCGTGCGTACGCACTGCAGGGAGCCCCGCTGCTTGCGCCGCTGGGGGGCGCAGCGAAACGGCTCTCTCGGCGGCGCACCTGGCGCCCAAGTCCAGCCGCCCGCTGCTCTCGCCCCCCTCCCGAGGCTTCTTCTTCGAGGCCGAGAAGTCGTCTGAGGACGAGGAGTCTGAGGTCGAGGACACGTCGGCGTCGCGCTTCTTACCCTTCCTGCCCTTATTCTTTTCATCCTTCTTGTCCTTTCGAACGGGCGCCCGAAGAACCTGAAGCGCTCTGGGCGCCAGCGCTTCTCGTGCTCCAGCAGGATGGGCGAGCGCGCGGAGCGGGCCTCTGTCCTCGTCGGCCCCAGGCGTCCGAGCGTCGCCTGCGCCGCAGCTCCGAGCTCGATGGCCGAGCAGGGCGGCGCGCGCGCGACCACGCCGCGGAGGCGTGGGCGCAGTCGGGGCCCCTGCTCGCGCTGCCCCGCGCGAGCGCGGCGGCCGCCACGGCCCTCGAAGTCGGCGGAGCTGCCGCCGCGGCGCCGCCTGGCCCCCGCCGCACGGAGCCGCCGCGGCCAGGCCGGCGCTGCCGGCCCCGGCGGCGGCCGGGTGCTGCCAGAGGCGCCCCTGGCCCGAGGGTGGGCCCGGCTCTCTCGGGGAGGCCCCCGGGGCCCTCATGACGGGCACGGCGCCCCCTCGCGGCGGCCCCGCGCCGCTGTGGCGCGAGAAGGAGCCGGGGCCTCCTCGGGCCCGGACCGCCTCGAGCCCTGACCATCCGGTGCCCTCAGAAATCTAAAGATTATAGCCGGAGTGCAATATCCCCAAACAGGGTTTTTACACCCACTGCGGTTTCCAAGGTCGATTGCGTACCCGTCCAGTGCGGGCTGGCATGGCATGTTAAACATGCCTGCTCCTCCTCCTCCTCCTCCTCCTCCTCCTCCTCCTCCACCTCCTCTTCATCCCGAACGGCATCTCAGAGCCCAGAGTTGCGACGATGTCTCGCGAACCTGTGGCCGCTTGGGCTCCTCAAAATGCAGGGGGGGGCACAAGAGCAGGAAAAATCAACGAATCGACACCGGATGTGTACTAACTTGACACGTTCTGAGAGGGGGCCTCCTGGGAGCCTCCTGGGAATCTCCTGCGGACCCCTGGGGCTTGTCCTGGGCGTCCTGCGGCCTCCTGAAGCTGTCTGGGGCCTCCTGGGGCTCCCAGGGGGGATATGTAACATGTGGTCTTCTGGGCCCCCAGGCTGGACCACCTCTTGCGCAGCATCTGAGAGCTCAGAGTTGCGAGAATGTCTTGTGAGAAACAGGCCGGACCACCTTGCGCACGGCATCTCAGAGCTCAGAGTTGCGAGGATGTCTCAGGCGAGATGGGCCGGACCACCTCGCGCAGGGCATCTCGGAGCCCAGAGTTGCGAGGATGTCTCAGGCGTAACGGGCTGGACCACCTCGCGCGCGGCATTTCGGACCCCAGAGTTGCGACGATGTCTCAGGCGAAACGTGCTGCGAGGAAGTCTCAGGCGAAACGGGCCGGACCACCTCGAGCGCGGCGTCTCAGAGCTCAGAGTTGCGTCGGCCTCCTGGGGCCTCCTGGGGCCTCCTGGTCACCTCCTGGGGCTTCCTCCTGGGCCTCCTGTGGCCTCCTAGACCCCACCTGGGGCCTCCTGAAGCCTCTTGGGGCTTCCAGGGGGGGATATCTAACATGTGGCCGTCGGGGCCCGCCAAAATGGGGAGGGAGGGGCTACAAGAGCAGGAAAAATTAACGAATCGGCACCGGATGTGTATTAACTTGACACGTTCTGAGAGGGGGCCTCCTGGGGCCTCCTGGGAGCCTCCTGGGAATCTCCTGCGGACCCCTGGGGCCTGTCCTGGGCGTCCTGCGGCTTCCTGAAGCTCTCTGGGGCCTCCTGGGGCTCCCAGGGTCCCAGGGGGGATATGTAACAATGTGGTCTTCTGGGCCCCCAGGCTGGACCACCTCTTGCGCAGCATCTGAGAGCTCAGAGTTGCGAGAATGTCTTGTGAGAAACGGGCCGGACCACCTTGCGCACGGCATCTCAGAGCTCAGAGTTGCGAGGATGTCTCAGGCGAGATGGGCCGGACCACCTCGCGCAGGGCATCTCGGAGCCCAGAGTTGCGAGGATGTCTCAGGCGTAACGGGCTGGACCACCTCGCGCGCGGCATCTCGGACCCCAGAGTTGCGACGATGTCTCGGGCGAAACGTGCAAGACGAGGAAGTCTCAGGCGAAACGGGCCGGACCACCTCGAGCGCGGCGTCTCAGAGCTCAGAGTTGCGTCGGCCTCCTGGGGCCTCCTGGGGCCTCCTGGTCACCTCCTGGGGCTTCCTCCTGGGCCTCCTGTGGCCTCCTGGACCCCACCTGGGGCCTCCTGAAGCCTCTTGGGGCTTCCAGGGGGGGATATCTAACATGTGGCCGTCGGGGCGGGGGGGCTACAAGAGCAGGAAAAATCAACGAATCGGCACCGGATGTGTATTAACTTGACACGTTCTGAGAAGGGGCCTCCTGGGGCCTCCTGGGAGCCTCCTGGGAATCTCCTGCGGACCCCTGGGGCCTGTCCTGGGCGTCCTGCGGCTTCCTGAAGCTCTCTGGGGCCTCCTGGGGCTCCCAGGGTCCCAGGGGGGATATGTAACATGTGGTCTTCTGGGCCCCCAGGCTGGACCACCTCTTGCGCAGCATCTGAGAACTCAGAGTTGCGAGAATGTCTTGTGCGAAACGGGCCGGACCACCTTGCGCACGGCATCTCAGAGCTCAGAGTTGCGAGGATGTCTCAGGCGAGATGGGCCGGACCACCTCGCGCAGGGCATCTCGGAGCCCAGAGTTGCGAGGATGTCTCAGGCGAGATGGGCCGGACCACCTCGCGCAGGGCATCTCGGAGCCCAGAGTTGCGAGGATGTCTCAGGCGTAACGGGCTGGACCACCTCGCGCGCGGCGTCTCAGAGCTCAGAGTTGCGACGATGTCTCAGGCGAAACGTGCTGCGAGGAAGTCTCAGGCGAAACGGGCCGGACCACCTCGAGCGCGGCGTCTCAGAGCTCAGAGTTGCGTCAGCCTCCTGGGGCCTCCTGGGGCCTCCTGGTCACCTCCTGGGGCTTCCTCCGGGCCTCCTGTGGCCTCCTGGACCCCGCCTGGGGCTTCCTGAAGCCTCTTGGGGCTCCCAGGGGGATATCTAACATGTGGCCGTCGGGGCCCGCCAAAATGGGGGGCCACAAGAGCAGGAAAAATCAATGAATCGACACCGGATGTGTATTAACTTGACACGTTCTGAGAGGGGACCTCCTGGGAGCCTCCTGGGAATCTCCTGCGGACCCCTGGGGCCTGTCCTGGGCGTCCTGCGCCTTCCTGAAGCTCTCTGGGGCCTCCTGGGGCTCCCAGGGTCCCAGGGGGGATATGTAACATGTGGTCTTCTGGGCCCCCCGGCTGGACCATCTCTTGCGCGGCATCTGGGAGCTCAGAGTTGCGAGAATGTCTTGTGCGAAACGGGCCGGACCAACTTGCGCACGGCATCTCAGAGCTCCGAGTTGCACAGAAGTCTCAGGCGAAACGGGCCGGTGTCTCGGGCGAAACGTGCTGCGAAGAAGTCTCAGGCGAAACGGGCTGGACCACCTCGAGCGCGGCGTCTCAGAGCTCCGAGTTGCGGGGGCCTCCTGGTGCCTCCTGGGGCCTCCTGGGGACCTCCTGGGGCTTCCTCCTGGGCCTCCTGTGGTCTCCTGAACTCACCTGGGGGTTCCTGACGCCTCTTGGGGCTCCCAGGGGGGAATATCTAACCTGTGGCCGCTTGGGCTCCTCAAAATGCAGGGGGGGCCACAAGAGCAGGAAAAATCAACGAATCGACACCGGATGTGTATTAACTTGACACGTTCTGAGAGGGGGCCTCCTGGGGCCTCCTGGGAGCCTCCTGGGAATCTCCTGCGGACCCCTGGGGCCTGTCCTGGGCGTCCTGCGGCCTCCTGGAGCTCTCTGGGGCCTCCTGGGGCTCCCAGGGTCCCAGGTGGGATATGTAACATGTGGTCTTCTGGGCCCCCAGGCTGGACCACCTCTTGCGCGGCATCTGGGAGCTCAGAGTTGCGAGAATGTCTTGTGCGAAACGGGCCGGACCAACTTGCGCACGGCATCTCAGAGCTCAGAGTTGCGAGGATGTCTCAGGCGAGACGGGCCGGACCACCTCGCGCAGGGCATCTCAGAGCTCAGAAGTTCGAGGATGTCTCAGGCGAAACGGGCCGGACCACCTCTCGCGCGGCATCTCCGAGGTCAGAGTTTCGAGGATGTCTCAGGCGAAACGGGCCGGACCACCTCGCGCAAGGCATCTCAGAGCTCAGAGTTTCGAGGATGTCTCAGGCGAAACGGCCCGGACCACCTCTCGCACGGCACCTCGGGGCTCAGAGTTTCGAGGATGTCTCAAGCGAAACGGCCCGAACCACCTCTCGCGCGGCGTCCCGGAGCGCAGCTTTTCGAGGATGTCTCAGGCGAAACGGCCAATCCCGGCCAACTCAGAAACGAGAGTTGTGAGGATGTCTCAAGCGAAACGGCCCGGACCATCAAATTTTTGTGAGGATGTCTCTGCTCCGACTTCCCTCGGCCGGAGTTCGCTTCTATCACAACAGCACCCCGTTCAGCAAGCTGTTTGGGGAAAAAGTTAAGGTTATGTTTCTGAGGGCGCATAAAAAGAAAGATAAGGGGCATTGGCCCTTAGAATCGAATGGAAATCTAAGTGCAGAAGCTATTGGCGCTATGGGCAATGCACATAATGTGTTTGGTCGATTGTTGGTAGATTTTTGTATACATCCAAAATCTACCAAAAATCTACCAAAAATCTACCAACGCGTTTGGGCCCCACCCATCAGGCCCTAACCTTAGGGTTCCACCCATATGATCCCAACCACAAGGTTCCGCCCATGAGGCCTTGCCCATAGGACCCCGCCCATAGGGTACCACCTAAGGGGTCGCACCCACGATATGAAACACCATTCGACTCACAAGCATGGCGCTCCAGGCGTGGGGCGTGCGGTGTTTCTACCCCTTCCCATTGCCTCTCGCAGAGGCCCCTCGGAGACGATCCTTCGGAAGAGCGGTTGCAACCCGTGTGCATACATACATACATAAATACATAAATACATAAATACATAAATACATGCATACATACATACATACATACATACATACATACATACATACATACATATATGTGTGTAGGTGATCTCTCCGTAGTGGCGAACTGATCTAGATGCACAGGGATTACGTGTGCGCGTTTAGGTCTCTTTCCAATATCCACCCTCTGTCATCCTCTCTCTCTCTCTCTTGTTCTCTCTCTCTCTCGCTCTCGCTTGACAGCAATGAAGTTTCAACATTCCCACGCGTAACATCCTATAGTTAGCTCTTTTTGGTTCCAGGCAGCCATGGCTGCTGCAGGGAGGAGGCAGCGTGCCCTCGCCAACCAAAACGTCACCGATCAAGATTGCATTGAGTGTACATCTCAATTCTAGACGCTACGCGTATCCCCACCAGCCCCTCTTGGGATATCTCTTCGGATATATTGGGATATCTCTTGGGCGATTCTTGGAGGCATCTTGGGACGTCTGGGGGGTCTCTTGGCGGTCCTGGGGGGCTCTTGGGCGTCTTGAGTGCGTCGGGGGGGGCCTTTTGGAGGCCTCTTGGGGCCATCTTGGCGCCTCTTGGGGCCTCCTGGGCGCCTCCTGGGGGCGATCGATAAAAGAAAGGGGGGTCCTTAGTTAGCACCGCCCCTCGGGAGCCCCCCTAAATAGCCTCCTGATCTTGGGGACCTCTTGGAGCGCTCTTGGGCGCTCTTGGGGCCGTCTTGGGGCCCTCTTGGGCCCCTCTTGGGGCCATCTTGGGCCCTCTTGAAGCCATCTTGGGCCTCGGAAGGCCATCGGAAGCGAAAAGGAGAGAAGGCAACCATCATTGGTTTTCCTCTTGGAGCCGTCTTGGGGCGGTCTTGGGGCCTCTTGGAGCATCTTCAGAGCCATCATGATGCATCTTGGCCCATCTTGAACCATCTTGGAGGTCATCTTGGGATTTCCGAGGCGCTCTTGGAACAGTCTTGGGCCATCTTGGACACTCCAACGCGTCGCCGCGCCCCCCGTCCAGGGGGTAGGGGGAGGGGTAAACCCCTACCCGAAGGGGAAGAAGGAGGGGTGGGAGAGGAAACTCCCTAAACCACATACGCCCAGAGGGCTGGTGGGATTTACACAAGGAGTTTCGATTCATCATGTCCTCGGTCCGAAGCTCGCGAATGGCATGCATCAAGTTACTCCGAACATGGTCGTCCGTTTGTGCCCGCTGCTCGAGAGTCTCATCAAGAAAGGCGCGAGAAACGGAGTGGTGGACCCTAACAAGTTAGAAGTTTGTCTGAAGTCAAGTTGCAGCTCCAGCCTCCCAATGGAGATTAATGGGCCCGTTTACTTCCACCAAGTGACAGAACATGTGCGACACTGTCTTGCCTTTCTTCGTGAGATGAAGCGTGAATCCAGCCAAGGCCCACAGAATGGTAAACGGTCAAAGGTCGGAGGGTTCCGACGTGCTTGCGGCTCGTCAGATACCACCATCATCAAAGGCCTGCTAGACAAGATGGAGTTCGATAGCTCGCCGACGCCTGATCTGCAATCGCCGCTGCCTTCGCCGCGCAGCGATGGTGACCATGCGAAGATCGATATCCCCAAGCTCGACCTGCCCCAGGATACGGACTTGGACGCCGACGGCTACCCGAAGATTTTCACGAATGCCCCCGCGATCCTGGCGCAGATGCAGCTCAGCATCCGCTCAGCTGGCAGTGCGGCGTCGATCCCGAGCACCGCCGTGTACGGCGAGGACGGCTTCCCTCTCGTCGGTGGCTCCGACTGCCAGGACGGCCAGGTGAGCGACGACCAGGGTGAAGACGACGGCGAGGACGGCCAGGAGAGCGACGGCCACGTCCTGGACCCGCCGCCCAAGCGGCGGAAAGCCACGGCCCTCGCGGGCAGGAGTTCGGGCAAGGGCAAGGCGAAGGGCAAGGCCAAGGCCAAGCCCAAGCCCAAGGCCGTGGCGAAGAAGGACACCGAGAAGACGGCGACTATCCAGAAGGCGAGCCCGTCGGTGCCCCCGCGCGCGGGCCTGCTGTGCCGCCCGAGCATGGCTGGGCCCACGGCTGAGAGCGACCCGCGCTGTGAGCTCACGGCGCGGGAGTACCAGGCGGATGGCTTCTTGAGGCGCGTCTGGATCTGGTCAGCCAGGGTGAGACTTTGGGGTGATTCTCTAGCCGCTGACATGCGCAAGATGCACGCGGCCATCGATGACGGCACCATGACCAAGCAGAAATGTGTGGACATGCGTGATCGCATGAAGTAGAGACCACCACGCCAGTCATCTCACACAACATATGTATTGTCACGCACACAAGATATGCATTGCCACGCACACAACAGATGTATTGTCACGAAGTGGTCTCTACTACGCATAGTTTATCTTGGCTGTGATTATTTTGAAGTGCAGATGTACTCATGCAGATGAATCTTTCAAACGGCCGGCAGTGCGATGCACAGTGCGACGTGCAATTTGCACAGCGCCTCTCCTTGGAGCCATTGAAAATCGTTCGCCTTCGACGGTCTGGATGCCCCTTGGACTCTGAGCGCCCGAGCGTTTGAGGAGGCTGAGGGCATGGTCAGGCCCCACCGCTGAGACTGAGGATGGCGCTGTGACAAACAAGCATTACAGACAAACAAACAAACAAACAAACAACCAACCAAACAAACAAACACATACAAACAAACAGAGATACGATATGATATCCTATGCTATGCTACTACAGCATCGTTGTTGGTACTTGATCGACGTTATTATGTGTCTTATGCTATGATATGTTATTCCAGCGCCTATAACTGCTTTGCTGGTGGTTGATTCGTCCGAGGGTTCAGCGTCGAGAGGGGGTGTATAGGAAAATGCTACGATGCCAAGCTATGCTATGATGCGCCATGCCAAGCTATGCCGAGCCAAATTATGCTATGCTACGTCCTGCAACAGCATTCTGGCTCCCTGCGGCCCAGCTCGGGCTTGTCCAAGGGGTCATTGGGACCCCTTCCCCCTCCTCCCTCCGTTGCATTTTTTTGCTATGGCTCAGACGGCTCCGAACCACCATCGGACTTTTTGCTGAATTTCCCATCGTTCCGAGGATTTGTCTACCGAGGCTGCTTCCACATGGGGCCGAAAAAGGTGATCATGGCCGTGAAGGACGGCAAGCCTGCCAAGAAGCCAGCGGCTGCTCCAGCAGGGGCCAAGTGGCACGCTTCCGCACTCGCCGCTCCCGAGAAGGCAGTCAAGAGCGTGAACGAGGCCGAGGACGCCAAGCCGGAGGAGGATGGCATCCTGGACGATCGCCAGACCTCCAGGGCCCAGCGGTACGTGTTCGAGCACAGCCAGGCCGACATTCGGAAGGACGACTGGGACATGTACCACGAGTTGGGCAGCAAGGATTGCAAAATCCCTGGCAAAATGAAGCAGCGGGCCCAGATCGTGAACGCTTACGTCAGCCGCAGCGCGACGTACAAGGACTCCGTGCAGGTGAAGGCGAGGACGCTCGAAGCGATTACATCTAGGACTGTGTCCAAGGGCAAGGAGGATGCCGTCGTGGGCATGAGCAAGAACCGCATGATCGGGACCGTGCTCGCAGGGAACAAACAATTGTTCCAGGATGCTATCAACGATAACGAGATCTACGAGAACCCAGAGGACGGGCTGTGGTACAGCCGCACGAAGAAGATCAGCGTGTCGGACGTGACGTCGCACTCGGTCCGCGGCATCAAGACCAAGGAGGCGGCGGACGACAGCACCTTTCGGTCAGCTCTCGCCGACATGATGGAGGTCGGCTGCTCGGTGAAGGAGAGCTGGCTCCAGGCCCTCAAGGGGCCGCGCGGCAAACCCTCGTTGAAGAACCAGGATAACAAGCCAGACGCGGCCGACTTCAAGAGTTTCGATTCGGTGACGCAGGTCACCAGCGCCATGAAGAGGGTCGCGGTCGAGCTGTGCAAGACCAACAGCAACGCAGCTGGCAGTGATATGGCGCGTCGTGGCGTCCAGCTCTGCCGCGACGTGGTCCCCAGCCAGGACGAGATCGAGAGGCTCTTGATGGCGGGCCCCGAGAGCACCACCAAGAAGGAGGTCGCGGCTGCCTTGCAGGCGGCCGCGGGCCCCTACAAGCAGCTCATCGAGTACTACAACGAGCCGGTGGCGATCCACAAGCACCACCAGAAGGGCGGCGCTTCTTCCTCCGCGGGGGCGAAGTTCAAGGCTATCACAGGCTAGGGTGAGGACCCTGGCGATGCTGCGCTGAGTGAGTTTGCGACATCTTGCATCCATGCTGCTTTCAGGTTGATTGACCGCGCTATTCCAAGCGCCTCGCAGCTCCCGATGTTTGCTCCGCTGCCCAGACGGGCGGCTGCACAGAGTGATTGTGCCCAGACGGGCGGCTGCACAGAGTGATTGTGATTTAGGATACGAAGGGAAGGGGGGGGCAGGGGATCTCACGTGAGAAACGTCTGCATTCGGCGCACGAGTTGTATGATAATTGCTTCCAGTTGCGCCTCCGAAGCTGCGCGGAGCATCGGTGGTGGTCGGTTTTCTTCTTCGCTTGGTGCGAGGATTGCGGACGCATGAGCTCTGTCAGATCAATGTTTGCACCGAGGGTGTCCTGTGTCACTTGGGCGCGGTATCGCGTGCATGCAGGGGTTAGTAGATTTTTAATCGATGTTTAATAGATTTTGAAATCTACCAAGAATCTACCAAAATCCATGGTAGATTTTTAGTAGATTTCAAAATCTACTAAAAATCTACCAAAAATCTACTAACCACCATCGGGTGCCCTTGCATTTGTTTGAAAACATGTTCTTGGTTTTGATTTCATTTTCTGTCGGGGCCTCTCGGGGCCAAGCTTCTGGTTGCCCTACTGCTTCAGAAATTTGTTCCGCGGGCCCCGAACAAGGATGATAGGGGGTGGAGGCACGTCTCTGGCACAACATGCCGCGCGGTATCATTTGACAAGGATTCGTGGAACAAACTCATGTTAGATCACATATTTGTTCGGCGTGGAGGCGAGAGGAAAAGGAATCGCTCTCCAAAGATAGTTACGTTTTGAAAATGAACCACCATCCATCCCTGTAGCTGCTGGAAATGTATCAGACGAGTATGCGCGACGCTAGGGCGAGAGCCACATTCGGATATCGAAAGGGAAAGGCAAAACAGGAGGCGGCGGCGCGGCTGCCGCCCAAGAAAGGAGGAGGTAGAGGAGGAAGAGGACGCGGAGGGAGGCTGGGGAGGAGGAGCCCTGGCCCATCACGTCCGTTCTGCTTCTTTTCCAATACATAGAATTCTGGAAGAGGCCACACGTGCATCATCTTCACCATTTTCGGCAAGAGGCTGTCGATCTCCATACATATTCGGCTTCACACGTGTTTTGGGAAAGAAGCTGACGATCTCCATACTACATTTTCGGCTTCACACATGTTTTTGGCAAGAGGCTGACGATCACCGTACATATTCGGCTTCACTTTCTGGCAAGATATCATATATATATATGTATATATTCACAATTTTCTTCGGCAAGGGGTTGTTGATCCACATCTTCAGCTACCTCGTTGGCTTGGTTTCCTCCGGGGTTGGCCATAGACATCGTTCATTATTTCACACATTCGAATTCGGATCTCGGATCCAGGAACAATTGGGCCAAGCAAAAATTAGAACCGACGTCTACAGAAACAAACAAAAGGCCGTAGCTGGTGCGAACAATGGAACCCCGACATCTGGCGGAATAGAGCGAGCATGCGTCCGTTGAACATTGGCTTCAGATCCTTGTCCGTTTGCGAATTGATTACGTTCATGAATGTCTTGTTATGCATAACCCATGTGGCAATGAAGGGCGGTTGATTGCAGCGGGCCAAACGACATCTTGAGGCCGCGGGCCCATCTCATGAACAGTGCGATGATCAACCAAGACGTTTCGATTCCTTGTTGGCCTCCGAGTTGCTCAGGAAACGGGCATGGGGCGAGATCTCAGCAGTCGAGTTGCAGCAGGTATCTCTGACATCTTACAAGGATCAAGTTGCGTGACTTGAAAATTTATAGACGCTACGCGTATCCCCAGCAGCGTCCGTAGCCTGGCTCAAGCAGCTCTGGCTCGAGGTTGGTCGGCGCGACCACGCCGCCCCTCGGCCGCGGCGTCTGGGGCAGGCTGGGTCAGGGGGGCCCCCCTCCCGGCTTGCTCCCCCGCTCTGCGCCATGGGTGCCCGCTCGGCGCGGCGGCGGCGGCAACGACGCGCGGCCGCCGCCCGCGCCCCTGCCGCCGCGGCGCCCCCCGGCCTGCCGCCGCCGGGCCGGGCGCGCGGCCGGCCGGCTCCGCCGGCCGCCGGCGCGGCGCGCCGCCCTGCGCTGGCGGGCGCCCCCTCCGCAGCCGACGCCGCCGCCGCCGCGGCCGCTGCGGCCTCCGCGGCCGCGGAGGCCGTCGCCGCGGCTGGCCGTGGCGACGCCGCGGCGGCCGCCGCTGCCGTGGCGCCGCCGCCGCGGCCGTGGCGGCGGCCGCCGCGGCCGCCTCCCCCGCCGCGCCCTGCGGCCGCCGGCCGCGGCGCCGCCGCGCCGCCGCCGCCGCGCGGCCGTGGCGGAGGCGCCGCCGCCGCGGCCGCGGGCCACGCGGCCGGCGCCGCGGCCGCCGTGGCCCGCGCGGCCGCTCTTGGGCCCGCCGCGGCTGGCGCCGCCGCGGCCGCCGCGGCCGCCACCAGCGCGGCGGCGGCGGCCGCGGCGGCCGCGGCCGACGACGACGTCGAGGTGGAGATGGAGGCGGAGGACGAGCACGTGGAGGTGGAGATGAAGACGGAGAAGGCCACGGAGGCGGAGCGCGTGGAGGCGCACGACGACGAGGTGGAGGACGAGGACGACCTGAAGCACGCCCCCGTGAGCATGCTCACGACCCTGGCCGCGGGCGAGGAGAAGACGATGGATGACGGGGGCGTGGACGAGGACGTGGAAGAGACGATGGAGGACGAGGGCGCGGGCAAGGTGGAGGGGGACGTCGACGTCGAGGACGAGGGGGGGGGCATCGAGGGCGAGGTGGAGGAGGCGTCCGAGAGCGAGCTTGGCGTGCATGAACCTGTCGGCTCTTGGGATCCCGCTGGGCTCACAGCGGATGGCAACATGGAGAACCCCGCCCGCCGACGCCGCACAGAGCTGAAGCACGGCCTCGTGAGCATCCTGATGACTATGGGTTACATCACCCTGGGCCCCAACGGTTCCGAGGTGGGCATCGGAATGTCGCACCTCGGGGCCCTCAATGTGTTCGAGGGGGACGACGCCGCGGACCCCGAGAAGATGAAGCGGTCCCTGAACGCGGAGCTGACCAACGGCCGCCTGGCCACGATGGCCATCATCTGGATGGCCCCCCAGGACGGCCTCATGGGCTACGCCTGGGGCGACTGGGCGACCTACGCGGATTCGCCGCTGCGCGCCTTCGAGAGCGAGTGGGGCCTGCAGCCGCCCGTCGGCCACTGGGGCCCGCTCGGCCTTGCGAAGGACGTCGGTGCGGACGTCCTCCACAGGAGGAGGGGCACCGAGGTCGAGCACGACCGCGTCGCCATGTGGGCCGCCATAGGGTACATCGGTCAGAATTACTTCCCGTGGCCGGGAGGTATCGCCCTCGAGGGACCTGCCCTTGCGAGTCTTCCGAAGGCCTGAACACTCTGGGCAAGGTGTCCGGTGCCGACTGGGGGCAAACGTTCCTGTTCTACGGCCCCCTCGAGCGTCACGCGGCCAGACAGGACCCAACGGATCCTCCGGGCAAGCTCAACAGAACCGAGGCGGGCTTCGGAAAGTCGTGCTTCGGGGCCCTCGGAGGGTTCAAAGGGGGCGGCACCGAGGACCCCGAGAAGAACAAGGTCCCTGAGCGCGGAACTGGCCGAAGGCCGCCTGACCAGGACGGCCGTCGTCGGGGTGTCCAGGACAACCGCGCGGGCTCCGCGCGGGGCGACGGGGTGACCTACACAGGCTCGCCACTGCGCGCCCTCGAGAGCGAGCTGCGCGCGCAGGCGCCCGTCGGCCACTGGGGCCCGCTCGACCTCACTGAGGTTCACGTTCCCAACCACGTCGACGATGACCACGACTCCGACGGCTACGAAGACGACCACGACCACGACCCTGACGACTCGACCTCCCCCATGCGTGCACACATCGCCGACCCCTCCCTCACCTCCGTCAATTTACCAGATCTTGCGGCTATCGGCTGCGCCCCCTCCTCTCCTCCCCCCCCTACTGCCCAGGGCGCAATCGCAGCTGGGCACGGGCGCAACCCACAGGTTGTGCCATGTCCCCCCCGCGCCGTGCAAGGAGACCATCCCCAGGCTGAGGCTGGGGCCACCAACGACCCCCCCCCCCTCCAGCAGGGCCAACACGCCACAGGAAAGGTGCGGGAAGTGACGGCGGAGGCGGCGGAAGCTGCGGACGCCGCGGAACATCCCCCTCAGGATAATCAGCCCGCCAGCAGTCCCCTGGGGGAGCCACGCACTCTGCAGAGAGAACTCAAAGCTGCCCCCCTGACGCAGGACGGCGAAGCCATACGCCGGCTCGTCGAGAGAAACCTCTTCGCGCCTATTCGCCTCCGTCCCCTGACAGTGATCGGCTGCACCACAGCTGCCGCAGCTGCTGCTGCAGCAGCAGCAGCGGCAGCTTGCCTCCCCCCGTCTCGTCGGCTGAAGACATCGTCCCAGAAGGGAATCGACGCGCGGTTGAGGCCGAGGCCGCGATACCACCCCCCACATCGGGGTCAGGCGATGGTGTCCCGGTGGGGAATCGAGAGGAGGTTGCCTGCAGTGACCCAGTGTACAACTCACACGAACGTTCCCCCCCTTCAGCTGCACCAGCAGGCCAGAGGAAAGGAACGGGAAGTCACTGCGGAAACGGCGGAGGCTGCGGAAACCGCGGTGCACCCCCCTCTGGTCAAACTGTCCGTCCGCAGTCCTCTGCACCAGCAAGACAGAGGAGTGGAAGGGGAAGTCGCGGCGGAGACGGCGGAGGCTGCGGAAGCCACGGAATTTCCCCTCAGCGCAACCTGCGCGCCAGCTGTCCCCCAAGATGCAATTTCCAGGGTGCGGCCCATACGAACGACCCTCGTGAGGAGGAGGCAACACACAGTGACCAATGCACGGCTCATGCGCAGGGCACTCTCACAGCAGGACATGGGCACAGCCCATATCTCGGCACAGGCGAAGCCGAGGCCGACGCCGTTGCCGACGACGACGCCGACGCCGACGCCGACGCCGACGACGCCGACGTCGACGACGCTGACGCCGACAACGACGTGTTTGTGCCATGTTCCCCCCGCACCGGGCAAGGAGAGCATCCCCAGGCTGAGGCTGTGGCAGACGACTCGGGTCACTATACGCGGACGCACGCCTGCGAGGAAAGAGCCATCCAAGACGACTCGACTTGCCCCGCGCGAGGATGCATCGCCGATCCCCTCTCCTCCTTCAATTTACCAGTTCTTGCGGCTATCGGCTGCGCCTCCTCATCGCCTCCTCCTCCTACTTGGCAGGGCGCTCTCACTGCCGGACATGGGCACGACCCACAGGTTGTGCCATGTTCCCCCGCACCGCGCAAGGAGAGCATCCCCAGGCCGAGGCTGAGGCAGACAACACGGGCCACTATACGCGGACGCCCAGTACTGCGCAGGGCACTCTTACTGCGGGACATGGGCACAACTCCCATCCTGGCACACGCCTCCCAAGTGTGGGCAGTTCCCCCCGCGCCGCGCCAGCCTGGCGGCCAACCTTGAGGCCTGCAGTTCCCCGCGGGGTCCTGCCAGGCGCGCAGTTGGAGCTGTCGCGAGCAGACCGCGAGCCCCCCAGCCAGGGCAGCGAGGCCCTTGCGGTGGAGACTTGCGGCCAGGGCACACGGCCACACCAGAGGCCCGACCAGCGGCAATGGCCAGAGCCCAAAGACCCACACACGGGGCAGCAGCTGTACAAAACAGGAATCAACAACATCCAGTGGGACCTCAGCGGGGAGACACATGGGCACAACCCATATCTCGGCACAGGCGAAGCCGAGGCCGACGCCGAAGCCGACGACGACGCCGTCGCCGACGCCGACGACGCCGACGTCGACGACGTTGACGCCGACACCGACGCGGTTGTGCCATGTTCCCCCCGCACCGTGCAAGGCGAGCATCCCCAGGCTGAGGCTGTGGCAGACGATTCGGGCCACTATGCGCGGACGCACGCCCGCGAAGAAAGAACCATCCAAGACGACTCGACTTGCCCCACGCGAAGATGCATCGCCGATCCCCTCTCCTCCTTCAATTTACCGGATCTTGCGGCTATCGGCTGCGCCACCTCCTCTCCTCCTCCTCCCCCTACTGCGCAGGGCACTCTCGCAGCAGGACATGGGCACAACCCACAGGTTGTGCAAAGTTCCCCCCGCACCGTGCAAGGAGAGCATCCCCAGGCTGAGGCTGAGGCAAACGACTCGGGCCACGATGCGCGGGCGCTCAGTGCTGCGCAGGGCACTCCTACTGCGGGACATGGGCACAACTACCATCCTGGCACACGCCTCCCAATTTCAAGCAGTTCCCCCCCGCGCCGCGCCCTCCTGGCGGCCAACCTTGAGGCCTGCAGTTCCCCACGTGGCCCTGCCAGGCGTGCAGCTAGAGCTGTCGCGAGCAGATCGCGAGCCCCCCTGCCGGGGCAGCGAGGCCCTTGCGGTGGAAACTGGCGGCCAGGACACACGGCCACACCAGTGGCCCGGCCCGCGGCAATGGCCAGAGCCCAAAGACCCCCACACGGAGCAGCAGCTGTACAAAACAGGAATCAACAACATCCAGTGGGACCCCCCCGGGGAGACGCCCGGCGAAGCGATGCGACGACTCCAAGTCACACCAGGACCGATGTCCACTGGCACCTGGCGCGCTTTCGCCAAGCGGCAGTCTGTGCCCGGCAGCAAGGGCGCGCTCGACCCGCTTCGGCACGACCCGCAGACCTGCCACCTCTTCCTGGAGTGCTTCCGCAGACACAAGTGCGACGTACGGGTCCTCAGCGCCGCGCTGGGCCTCAACGTCGACTGGGCCCGGCAGTGGCAGCTGCGTCGGGGTCGGAGCGGCGGCGCGGACAGGGGGCGCCACGCGGCAAAGGGCCACCCGAACCACCTTGCCCCCAGGGAGCGCAATGCACGATGGCGGGCCGTCGCCCCACAGTAGCCTCGGCCCCTGTCCCGTTCAGGACTTCTACCTCTTCTTCTTGGCCGTTGTCTACGTGCTGCGTGTGTAGCTGCACCGTCGGCATCTGTCCATGTCTCCTCTGTCTGCGTGCTGCGTTTGTGGCTGTGCCGTGGGCAGTGTGGTTTTCTTCTCTGAGTTCCACCTTTTCTGTTGACTACGAGTTGTACACCGCACTCATCTGCGCGATTGGGTTTCTCTTGCCCCCTCACTCTTGTTTCTGACGGACTGTTGTCGCAGCGGCCTGTGGAGTGGCAGTTGCACCTGGGTCGATGGCGCCCGGCCCACGCGGCACTGCGCGCCACCCGCAGCTGGGAGACCGCGGGGCAGCCATCCAGACACAGGACAACGCAGCCTTTCGCCGGCCCTTACTCTGGCCCATACGGGGTAACTGCCACTGGTGACGCTGCTGTCCTGCACAAGTGGCACATGCTTTGGCAGGCCCCTCCCGCGGCGGGCCCGGCCCACTGCTGTGGAGGTTGTTCCCCCAGCTCCTGCGACGGAGTACATCCGACGAGGTGGCCTTGCTCTGGTGGCTTCCCCACCCACCAGGCTGACGCCCTCCCTCTGACTACATTCCGACTACGCCATGTTGGGTCCTCGGCTGCCTGCGTCGCCACGTTGGGCCCTCACCTTGAGCGCGGCCGCGACATCGTCCCTGACGGCGACCGCAAACGCGTGGCGACCAGAAGAAAACGGACACTTAAGGACACGAGGAAAACGCACGCTTAAGGACACGAGGAACACGGGCGTGGATCGGAGTGGAAAGTCTGCGGAAGCGGCGGAGGCTGCGGAAGCCGCGGGGCATCCCCCTCTGGACAGTCAGTCCGACTGCGACGTCGATACCTTCCGACTACGCCAAGTTGGGTCCTCGGCTGCCTGTGCCGCCACGTTGGGTCCTCTAGACCTCGAGCACGACCGCGACGTCGACCCTGACGGCGACCACGCGACAGACGACCAGAAGAAAACGGACGCTTAAGGACACGAGGAAAACGGACGCTCAAGGACACGAGGAACACGGGCGTGGATCGGAGCGGAATGCCCCTGTGGAAGCGGCGGAGGCCGCGGAAGCCGCGGAGCCTCCCCCTCTGGACAGTCTGTCCGACTGTGACGACGATGCACTTCCGACGAGGTGGCCTTGCCCTGGCGGCGTTTCCCCCCCACCAGGCTGGCGCCTTTCCCCTGTCTACATTCCGAATACGCCATGTTGGGTCCTCGACTGCCTGCGTCGCCACATGGCTCTCCTCCTTCCCCTTTGCTCTCTCTGGTTGGCGGCAATCGGCTGCGCCCCCCCTCTTCCTTCACGACGTCTGCAGCGACGGGCCCCTCGGCCACCACCTGCGGGTGGGCGCAAGTAAGGCACACTCCTGCGCAAGTGGTTCATCCCTTGGCAGGCTCAGCCATTCCACGTCGGGCCCGCCCCGCTGCACGGCGCCGTCGTCCTGGAGGCTGGCTCCCCGCGCAAGTTGTGCATCCTTTGGCAGGGCCGCGCATCCTCTTGGCAGGCGTTCTCCGGCTCCCGACAGCGACGTCGGCCCCTTCCTCTGGTAGGATTTGTCGCTCGCGGACGCCTGCGACGCCCTGCCCGTCTGCGATGCACAGGTAGTGCACACCTGCCCGCGGCCCCCCCCAGGCGGGGCCTCTGAACGCTGGTTGGTAGCGCCGCCGCGGTTCCACGCGACGCCTCCCCCGCCCCTGGACGCATGGAAGTTGCCACTCCGGACTCACGCCATGACTACCGTCGCCCGGTTCAGTGGCGACCTCTCCTCGAGCACGCGGTGCTCCGTGCTCCGTGAGTGAGGCTCCATTTGCCCTCCTGTCCCTCTCCCGCCCCTCTCTTCCCCCCCCCCCCTGTCGCCCTGCCCTTCGCCGTCCGGCCTGGCGGGTGCTGGCGCCGCTGTGCGTCGCCCCGCTGTCCGTCGTCGGCTGCCGTGCTAAGGTGCGGTTCTTCGAATTTGCTTGGCATGCTTGCATGTGCGGTCGGCTGTCGACAGTGGCGGCTGGGTTCGCAAATTAGCTGGCTCTGCGCCCCAGTCAGCCCGATTGACCCGCCCCCTGGACTTTTCCTTGCAGGCCGCAAATCAGAAAAGTACCCCCAGCAGCCCATCCACAATTTCGGGGCCTCTTGGGGTATCTCTTGGGCGTTTCTTGGAGGCATCTTGGGGCGTCTGGGAGGTCTCTTGACTGTCCTGGGGGGCTCTTGGGCGTCTTTAGTGCGTCGGGGGGCGGGGGGTGGGGGAGGGGGCTCTTGGAGGCCTCTTGGGGGCCTCTCGGTGCCATATTGGCGCCTATTGGGGTCTCCTGGGCGCCTCTAGGGGCCATCTCGGAGGCGATCGATCAAAGAAGAGGGGGTTCCTTAGTTAGCACCGCCCCTCGGGAGCCCCCAAAAATATCATCCTGGACACCTCTTGGGGCGCTATTGGGGCGTTCTTGGGCGCTCTTGGGGCCGTCTCGGTGCCCTCTCGGGCCCCTCTTGGGGCTATCTTGGGCCCTCTTGGAGCCATCTTGGGCCTCGGAAGGCCATCGGAAGCGAAATGGCGAGAAGGCAAAACGCATTGGTTTCCCTTGGGTGTTCGAAGGATGTTAGCCTCTTGGGGGACTGATTGGGGAGCTATTTAGCCCCTTGGGGCCGTCTTGGGGCGGTCTTAGGGCATCTTCCAGGCCATCGTGATGCATATTGGCCATATTGAGCCATCTTGGAGGTCATATTGGCTTTTCCGGGGCGTTTTTGGAGCCGTCTTGGGCCATCTTGGACGCCCCAACGTGTCGCCGCGCCCCCCGTCCAGGTCCAGGGGGGGGGGTGTAGGGGGAGGGGTAAACCCCTACCCGAAGGGGGCGAAGGAGGGGTCGAAGAGGAACCCCCCTAAACCACTTACGCCAAGAGGGCTGGTGGGATTACATTTGCCATTGAGCCATATACCATCGTCCCTGCATGATTTGGCAAAGCTAGGTGAGTGGGGGCGGACCGACGGCAACGTGCATCCTCAATTGATCAAGTGGCTGGGGGCTCCGAATCTTCCACACATGGCTCACTTCAAGGTAAACGTGCTTGTTGAAAAACCGAGGGTGCTGGATAAAACAATTCGCAGTGTGAGTTTGCCGTTCTTGTTGCCCCATCAGATGTTTTCGCATTTCTTCCACGGCGACACATGTGAGTTCAAGAACAAGTACTTAGGCGATCTTCCCGACGGAAAATCGTATTCCGATAAGTTGAGCGAGTTCTGGAGAGGCGTCGTCGAGAGAAAAGATCCGAGGATCAAGGGCCATCCGATGGCCACAGTGAGAGACTGGCACAACTGGGCTATCCCTCTGTGCCTGCACGGGGACGCAGTCCCCGTCGTGAGGGTCGGCAAGCCTGGAACAAAAAGTTTAGATTGCATTAGTTTCCAAAGCTTGCTCGCCGAGGGAAACACAAAGGCAGTGAAGTTGCTGGCGTTCTCAGGTCTCGAAGCTAACAAAGTAAAAAGGTTTGCCAGGGAGTGTAGGCACGATGGGCACTGTCTGGAAAGTTCTCCTCTGGAGCTTAGAAGCGCTATTCAATGGTAGGTTCCCAAACGCAGATGAAAATGAACTCCCTTATCCGTGTGGCAGCAGCGATTCCATGGTGAGTGGCAGATAACTGGAGATTTAGATTGGCACGCGAAGTGCTTGGGGCTCAATAGCTACAATGCTGACGCCCCTTGTTGGCAATGCCCCTGCTGCAACAAGAACCCCCCCCCAAAAAAACACACATGTGGCCGACGAACTTCACCAAACATTCGGCGTGAAAAACATGCTGCACACACGGGACGAACGGGTTGCAACTGGTTTCTGCACGCATCCACTGTTCACGACGTTCGATTCCATCTCAATGTTGAACGTGGGAATGGACGAGCTACACATACTATATTTAGGGGTTTGTCAATATCTCATCGGTTCAATTCTTTGGATTTTGTGTTTTACGATTTTGTCTGACAGTCCCCCAGAAGCGGCGATCGATGTTGTGTGGGGGGGAGATACCCAAACATTATAAGTTGCAGAATGCTCCAGTCCAATATACAGCGATGTCACTCTCGTTCTCCATACCACAAAATAAACGCAGCGAAACATACCCTCGCCTCAAGGGCAGGGGGGCCGAAATAAAAGGCATCGTTGGTCCACTGATACAGGTGTGGGCTAAATTTTCCAGGGGTACGCCCCATGACAATAGAGTTGCGCGGGCATTAGATTCTCTGTCGGAGATGCAGGCGGCGCTGGACGACTACATGTCCGATGTGTTGTGGCCTGCCAGGGTTTCTAATGAGTTCATGGATCTCACTGAGCGTTTCTTGGCAGACTATTCTTACTTAGGTGTGCAGGCAGACATCCGCTCAGAGACGTTGTTTTCGGCAGTCCCGAAGCTACACTTTTTATGACACCTGGCTTACAGGTCCAAGTTCATGAACCCTAGGCGAGTTGCGACCTTCATGGGAGAGGATGTTGTGAAGGTGTGTAAAAGGTATCGCAACCCGCTGCACTGCTGGGATCCACTTGCAAAACGTGCCTGCCAAGATGATGGACAAACACAGATGGGGAGTTTTTCTGGAGTCGATCACAGACAGACCGTCATAGTAAAAACAAACATGAAAACAACGAGAAACAACAACGAAACATACAAAAACATGTAACACACAATAAACAACAACAAAGCACACAACAAAGAACTCCAGAGGCCTCCAGAGTCCTCCAGGGTCCTCCAGAGTCATCCACAGTCCTCCAGAGGCCTCCAGAGCCCCCCAGAGGCGGCCATGTTTTTAATGTGTCCCCGTCCAATCCAAAACACAAAAATATCTTCATAGTAATTTAACACACAGAAAGCACACAAACACCCCAAACTCGCGACGCGAGTTCTGGAGGGCGCGATCGCGCCGGCCGCCCACTCGCCCACAAGTTCGAGGCACCCGCCGCCCGCGCCAGGGGGAGGAGGAGGAGGAGGAGGAGGAAGAGGAGGAAGGAGGATGAGGAGGAGGAGGAGGAACAGGTTGCTGAGAATGCGCAACATGGTTCTAATCACGTTGAAACATGTTGGGAGAGGAGGAGGAGGAGGAGGAGGAGGAGGAGGAAGGAGGAGGAGGAGGAGGAGGAGGAGGAGGAGGAGGAGAGGAGAGGGGGAGGCGGAGGAGGGGGAGGAGGGGAGAGGAGGAGCAGGAGGAGGAGAGGATAAGGGGGAGGAGGAGAAGGAGGGGGAGGAGGAGGAGGAGGAAGGGGAGGCGGAGAAGGAGGTCGCTGAGAATGCGCAACATGATTCCAATCACTTTGAAACATGTTGGGTGTGGAGGTGGAGAAGGAGGGGGAGGAGGGGGAGGAGGAAGAGGAGGACGCAGGACGCAGCATAGAACGCCGAAGCATCCGGAAACGCGACGACGACTACATAAAGTTAGGCAAGTGAGTGTGATAAATCACCAACACACAAGAGAGACCAGACAAATTAATCAGCAAAGGGCGACGCCGGTTGCTGGATGTTTGCCCTCGGCGAGCCAGTCCCTGGCTCGCCGACGGGCCGCATTCGGGGGTTTAAGTGGGCAGCGTGCCCCGAGGGCATCGAGCTTGGGGGACCCAAGGGCCGGGCGCCACAGAGCCCACAAATCAAGTAGGGCCCTGCCCGGTGGACTCGATGCCCGTCGCATTCGAAGAGGTGCCCTGCAGCCCCCGCCTCCATCTCGGCAGCGGCAGCAGCAAGAGCAGACGCCCCCTCCCCCTCGACATGCTGACGCCAGCCCAGCCGCTCGGTGGCGGCAGCCAGCTTGGTCAGCATCGGCCCAGGCTCGCACCTCGCCCCTGGCTTCAGAAGCGACTTGCAACTGGCCGGGGTCCTCGCACTGGCCAAACAGTTCCTGCACTCAACGGCCGAGGATCCCGGAGCCAAAGGCACGGTGTCGTGAGCCACTACCACCAGCACTGGCCCACGGGGCCGAGGGGCATGGGCGGGGGCTGGGGCAGGCGCCCCGGAAACGTCAGGACGTGCACAAATAATTTGGACAGCCCTCGACAGGAACTGACAGGACATCTTTCAATCACTTATGGCGGCCTGGAGCGAAGCTACCGCCACATCTGCAACCGCAATGTCCTGAGCCCCAAGCTTGGCAAAGAAATCAGCCCAAGCATTGCCCATAAAACGCCAGAATTCACCAGCACTCGCATTCTGCTCAATTAACCCCTGCAGCGAAAGGTGCGCAGGAGTCCAGTGGAATTCGGGCCTCGCTGAAAGCTGATCACAAACGCGGAAGATCTTGCGCCAGATCGACGCGTGAGCAGCAAGACCATACTCTAAATTGGGGTCCCAGCTTCGCCCTTCATTAACAAATGAGAGGTGGTCACTAATTATGACGGGCGGCAAGGTACCAGCGGGACCAAGAGAGACGGCCTCAAGGCCGGCCCACCTTTCGCTCCTCGGAACCGTTTGGAAACGCCCCAGGAGCCCGCCAAACCTCGCCCTCAAGGGCCACCCATCGTCCGAAATCTCGACCACACTCCAGCCACATCGAATGGCCTCGGGAACCGAACTGTGGAGCCCAGACCCGTCAGTGAACCTAAACCTACCCCAGGGACCTTCCGCGAGACCCCAGGAGAGCACGGGCGGCCGAGCCTGGGGAGGAGAAAGCTGAATAGGAAGAGAAGGAACCCCATAAAGAGACGACACCACATCCCACTCAGAGGACCCGAGGTCTTGCCCCTTCTCCCGCAAGGCCTGCCTGTGCTGCCACACATCATCAGAGAACCCGCAGCCGCTGCCTTGGTCCTCACCCGAGGCGAAGGCCTCGGCACAATCAAAGAATTGATGGCCCATGGATCCCCGCTGGGCTCCACAGAACGTGCAAGCAGCTGACAGGGACAGACCTGCGTCAAACTTGCGCGCAGGCGGCCACAACCCTCCAGACCACAGAGCACGCATCGACCCCTGCCGGGCACCAGCTGGGAGGGCCAGGGGAGAGAGGCGCATCGCTCGAGCCCACAAGAACTCAGAACCAGTCGCCTCTGGCCAATAAAAGGGGATACGACGCCACAACCAGCGCTCGACTCCGTCTCGCACTAGGCTCCTGACCTCACAGGGCGAACATTCACGCAGAGAAATGCGTTCCCCGAGGTCCGAAGTGAGCAAGTGGGGCGCCGACATATCCCAGCCGATGCGACGAAGGGTGAGAAGGACGGCCGAAATCGGCCCGAAACACTGCTTCCAGGACCCCTGGGGACCAAGCTTGTCACGAATCGTGCACCAAGCGCGTCGGAGCCTGTTGGGAGGCGCCCGGCCATCCCAAAGCCAACACGCATATCTGGCAATCAACGGGCAAGTGGCGTCAAAAGTGGGGTCATACATCCTGTCTTTTTGCGTGCAAGTGTAGGCGGTAAGCGAAGCCAAACCGTGCCTGGCGCCTACCATCTCTCCCGCAAACGACCTAAGCTTCATGAGGGTAGTGTCAGTGAGACCAACGACCCCAGCTCCGCGACTGCCCGACGGCATGATACTGGTGCGCCACAGAGCCCTCACCTTCAGACCGGCCGCGCCCCCGAGGGCACGAAGGCGACCCCGCCTCCCCAAAACGGTACCCAACCTTTTCCTCTCGAGGACTCTGCGGGCAATGCCACCACCAAAGGTGTCGTGGCCTAAATTCCTGGCTGACTGGAACTGTTTCAATTTAAGCCTGGACGCGCGGGCCTTGACAGCCTTGGCCGCCTCTGTGGACGACGCAATATACCCCGACTTGGTGGCCTGGATGAGGAAGCCGAGCTGGCGGGTGTAGCCGGCGAGAGCCGTTACAGCATTAAAAACCACCCCAGCTAGCTCGGCCCTCGCCCCCACCCACTGGAAGGACACATCATCCATGAGGCCTCGGGGCACCACAAACTCGAATTCCCTCTTGAGCCTCTGCAGGAGCCTGAGAAGTAGAACCTGCATGAGAGTGGTGGCGTGACTGCAACCCGCCAGGATCCCCCGATAGAACCTGCAAGAGCGGCTGAGGGAGCAAAAACCCCGGATGCGCCGAGGCTGCTGATAAAGGGACACCAGCATCCACGCTAAACGCAAAGGGAATGCCACAGCAGCAGCCTCGGCCATAACCGCAGTCAGCAAAACTAGTTCATAACACTTAATCATGTCAATAAGCACCGTCACACAATGCTCACCCGAATTACGAGCCACCTCGGCCTCCAAATTGTGTGAGAACGCACAATCCGAGCTCGAGCGTCCCGGGCCCGAGCCCCAAAGTAGCTCGCTACGATGCTGCCTCTCCCACTCCACCGACACCGGCCGCCGAACCCTCCCCCGCACCCGAATAAGACAGTGAATGAGAGCGATCAGCCTGTGCTCGCCTGGTTTATCAAGCTTGGGGGGCCGAACCAACTCGGTTGCAACGCGCTCCTGCGGCCACGTTCCAAGTGTCTCGTGCTGAGTAAACAAGAAGGCCACCGACTGTAAGGCAGCGTCGCTCAAATGCCAAAGACTGCTCGGCGCGAGACGGCCTGGCCCAACAGCCGTCTTGGAAGAGAACTGACGCACCGCGCGGCGCACCTCGACATGAGAGATGCGCGGCAGCTGCGGCC
Organism: Prorocentrum cordatum; assembly: GCA_963575745.1. Classification (NCBI taxonomy): domain Eukaryota; class Dinophyceae; order Prorocentrales; family Prorocentraceae; genus Prorocentrum; species Prorocentrum cordatum. The sequence goes on from CAUYUJ010015726.1 coordinate 1,348,933, forward strand.
AATGCGCGGCCTCAGGCGGGAGCTCCATGCGCACGCAGCCGTGGGTAGCCCAGATCGTGGCCCAGGAATCGAGGCACTCATCAGCACGCTCGTAGGGCTGAACACCTGCAGAAGCCGCCTCGGCAGGCTGGAGCGCTGGCACCTTGCTGAAACGGTGGGCCTTGGACGCCCCCTGCACGAAGCTCGCCTCCACCCAGGCTTTCCATGACTTGGCACGCTCCGCAGCGAAATCCGCGAGCTTGCTCTCGCCCTGGTGGATGAGCCAATCAACCATGTCGTGGAAGCTGGCATCGGCAAAGACCAGCAGCCCTTGCTCGAAAAAAGGGAGGACACACAGGTCGACCGCAACAAATACCCACTTCTGCTTCAGCACGCGCGCGAAGAAGGCCTCGGTGTCGTGGAGCAGGACCCCCAGCTTGGATGTCGCGGCAGCTGAGGCCCGACCTGCTGCGCGCGCTTCCATCAGGGAGGGGATCCGGCAACTGAGGCACTCACTGACCCGTCGCAAGTGTCTGGCCCAGCCAGCGGCCACAGCCCACGCGTCAGTGGCCGTGCCCCTGACCGGGGGTCGGTGCCGCGGCGGCTGCCAGGCGAGCTTCTGCCACTGCATGCGGAGCGGCCCCGCTCGGCCCACCTGGCCGAAACGCGCCGTGCCCACCAGGTCGTAGCGGCCACAGAGCTCCTGCTCGATACCCTGCAGCACGTCGCCCCAGCACTGGGCCAGCTCAGCGTCGCTGGCGGCGGCCTCGGTCGCCGCCTGGACCGCGGGCCAGATCCCAACCGGGGGCCGGCTGCAGCCTGGAGGCGCGACGGCCGCGAAGGCCTTCGGCCCCCACGGCACCCTGCACCACGGCGGCCTATCATGGGCCAGGAGCGGCAGCAGCACAGGCTGATGCGGATACGTGCTCGCCGCTTCCACCACCTCGGGCAACTTGGCCCTGCTCAGAAGGCGGTGGTCCACCCCGAAGTACTCCAGCTTGGAGCCTGGCAACTTCTGCCGGCACGCGGTTGCCGTCGTGCTCAACAGCACCGCGCCCACAGAGTGGAACCAGGGGGCCAACAGTTGGGGCGCCATGTTCAAATCGCCCCCCACAATCCAGGAATAGCCACGGCTGGCGACGTCCAGCACGCAATGGCCAACGACCCGCAGGATCTCCAGGTTGGAGACGTCGAGCCCCGCGGAGTCGCGCAGGTACACCGACACGAAGACGATGCCGCCAGCCACGCCCCAGTGCACGTGGCCCGCCGTGGCTCTGCCTGGGACCAGGTAGCCCGTCGGATGCAGCGGCGGCACGCTCGCCTGGATGTCAGCCGCAGCCAAGACCGCGCAGCCGTCCTGAGTGCCACCACCTTGGGAGGCCACGGCCGTGTCCCAGACTCCATGGTAGCCCAGGCCTCGCACTCTTTGCTGAAGGCGCGCAATCTTGTCGCCCCCTGCGTGGTGCTCCTGAACCAGAACGACCTGGGCAGAGAACTTGCTGGCCAGCAGCTGCTCCAAGGCGCCGTACGACGACGCGTTCGCCGTGGCCGCGAACCCCTTGACTGCAGCGGCAGCGCTGTCAGCAGCAGGCGGTTTCGCCTCCAGCCCGTCGGCCTGACGAGCCGGCCCAGCGGCTCCGACGCCCGTGGCAGCGGCGCGGGGCCCAGGTGGTGGGATGATGGCCCGGGGCTCCATCTTCCCAAGGGCTGCCTCCGCCAGGGCGGTGGGAAGGTGGCCCGGGGCTCCATCTTCCCAGGGGCTGCCGCCGCCGAGGGGCCCAGCGGCGCAGGCGCCACCAGCCTCGCCACATGGAGCACGTATGCATGCGCTGCTGCCGTCGGCACCGACAGCCGAAGTACCATCAAGAGCAGACATCATCATGATGATATAGCACCAGACCCGATTAAGCAGTGGCCACAGCCGCTGGCGCCTCGAGGCGCTGGCGCTTGGCGAAGCTCTCGAGCCCGTCAGCGTAGCGCTTGGCAGCCTCACGGAGGTCGGCCTAGTCGGGGGGCACAGTCTGCCCCATGGCCTGCAGGAAGGCCTTGAGCACCCCTGGCGAAACAGCGCCCACACCGGCAGCAGCAGGCAAGCGAAAGCCCCTGGTCGCAGCAGGCGGCGCCACCGCAGGCTCGGGAGTGCCAGGCGCCGCGCCGCCCGCGGGGGGGCCGGCGGCTCGGGCCGCCTCCGCCTGCTGGCGCTCCAGCTCTGCCTGCCGCTCCGCCTGCGCCTTGACGGCTGCCTCGCGAACCCTGCCTGCGGCCCTGTGCAAGTCCCGCGCAGTCTCCTCGTCGGCTCCGAAGGTACCGAGCACTTGCACCATCTGCTCGACCGACATCTGCACACTCGGCAGCACCGAATCGAGAGAGGCCTTGACGCCCTCGACCACGGTGGTAGGCTGCGGGAACTGCACCGCCACCTCCGTGCGCTGGGCCTCCAACACCGCGATCTCGCTCTGGATGGAGCCGAGGGATGCTGCAGCCTCGTCGTGCTGCGCCTGGAGCTCCCGCAACTGGCCCAGCAGCTTGGCCATGACCTCGCGTTTGCCCTCGGCCTTGCGCTCAAGACCTGTGATCTGCTGCGAGAGCCGCTGCATCTGGACGGGCAGCGGCTTCTGACCCATCTGCTTGGCCCGCAGCTGCGCCAGCTCAGCGGCATGCTTCTCGCGTAGCGCCGCCACCTGGCCAGAGGAGTCGCTGATGCCCTCCAGCTGGGCGATCGCCTTTCGCAGCTCCTTGGCCCGGTCGGATTCGACCGACCTCGGCCCCGAGCTGTGCCATGCTGGAGTCGACGTCCATGCCGAAGGGGTCGGGCTTCGTGGCCGTAGCTGCCTTGCCCTCCTTGGCCTCGGCCCTGGCCTGGACCAGTTCCGACTTTGCCTCCTTGAGCTCCGCCTGGAGCTTGCGCATCTCAGCAGCCGCTGCCTTGCCCTGGGTTGACACAGAGGGCTCGTGGGGCACGCGATTCGAATGGAAGCACTGCCCCTTGGATCGCTGGCACTTCTTGCAGGCCAGCAAATCCACGTGATTCCACCAGCGCTCGCCCGATGGGGCCCAGCAAAAGCGGCAGTACCAGGGTTGCGACCAAGCGGCGCGCTGCTTGCTGTGGCCGCTGGGAGGCTTCTTGGGCCCCATCCTGCTTGGCCAAGGCTGCTCAAGCCCAAGAGTGCCCACCAGAGCGACCTCGTGGCTGCGCGTGCTCCTGCATGAGCTCACAGAACACTGTACTGCACGGGGCGGACCGCGCAGCACTCTGCCTGGGGCGGACCAGGCGAATGGATGAAAGCAAGCTCGGGGAACAGAGCTATCCCGTTCAGGCACGGAGGCGCGGACCCCCCCAAGTGCAGTAGTCTTGAGCCAAAATGGCTACGGAGGAGGAAGAGGAGGAGGAGCAGGAGGAGGAGGAGGAGGGGTGAGAGGGGGGCCGACGACCCCCATTTTGTTTCTTACGGCAGGGATACATATTCCAACTACCAAGCGGGGCCTGTTCATTCTGCACAGAGATCGCGGCCCTCGAGGTTTTCGGTCCTGTTTGTTGTCGGTCGGGTCCCTCGGTCGGCTCTGTCTGGGGTCCTGGGTTTTCCCGTCCCTCGCTCCCTTCTCGGCCCCCTCGGGCCCTTCGGTCGATCGTCGTTCTTGTCGTCAGCCCACGAGCGAATCAACTCTTCCCCTTCCTCCCTCTTCCCTCCCCCTCATCCCCCCTCCGTGTCTCCCTCCTCCTCCTCCTCCTCCTCCCTCCCCTCCTCCCTCCTCCCCCCTCCCTCCTCCCTCCCTCCTCCTCCTCCTCCTCCTCCTCTTTTGCCATTAGGCTCACACCTTGAGCTGGGTTGCACAGGCGCCTTATAGAGGTTCCCATGGAGGTTCCAGTGCAGATCCCGATGGCACTTCCTAGGGGGATCCCTATGGTGATTCCCATGGAGATTCCTCTGGGGATTCCTATGGCGTTTCCTATGGAGTGTCCCATGGATATTCCTGTGTATATCCCGATGGAGATTCCGATGGATATTCTTGCTGCGATTCCTATGGAGATTCCAATGGAGATTCCTAGGGAGATTCCTACATATGGAGATTATTGTGGGGATTACAATGGAGATTCCTTTGGAAACCCCGATGGATATTCTCATAATGCAGGCCGACGACGCAGGATCTGACCATTCGGTGCCCTCAGAACTCCAAAGAAAAGTTAAGATTATGGGCGCGCACATAGCACATCACTTTCAGCCCTTAACTTTTTATGGGCACTGCCCATAGCGCTGCAGAGCTGATTTCATACAATTGCTACGCGGGCTGAGCACAGTCGAGTGGGCCGGGGCGAACTGAGGGCGGACTAACTGCAGGCAAACTCAAGGCAGACCAAGGGCAGACTCAGTGCAGGCACTGTTGGCGCGATGGGCAGCGCCCCTAAGAAGTGAAGGGCGGAAAGTGGTGTGCTATGTGCGCGCCCATAACCTCAACTTTTCTTTGGAGTTCTGAGGGCACCGGATGGTCAGAGATCTGGCAGCCCTCGGCGGGCGGGGAGGGGCGGCCAGTGCGATGGGGGCCTGCCGCGCGGCCGCCGCACGGCACCCGAGGCCAGGCCTCCGGCGGCCTCGGGAGGCGCCCCCGGGGAGCCTCCAGGAGGAGCAGGCCTTACCGCGCACGGCCGGCGAGGCCGCTGGGAGGTGCGGGGAGGGCAGGCACCCGCCTCCACTTGGGAAGATACCGGGGCATCAATGTGATCATCATTCTTCTGTCAGTTCTCCTCCTCTTCACCCTGCTCCTCCTTCTCCGAGCCCTCTTCCTCCTCCTCCTCCGATTCCTCGAGAGGGTCGGGCAGAGAAGTTGAAATGTTGCCCTTTCTCTTTCTTCTGAGCTCCACGCACAGCATCACGTTCCGGGCATCAGACATGAACCCCTTGTTCAACTCCTCGATTTTCCTGGAGAGCTCTTTCTTGCTATCGTCGATGGAGAAATCGCGGAAGCCAGGCAAGTCGACGATCTGCATGTCAACGCAGCCGGGCGACTCGATGCGCACCCAGCAGGGATCTGTCGATACGGTCTCGCCCAGCTCCTCGTGCGCTTGTCCGATCTTGACCATCACCTCCGCGACGGTGTGCTCGTCCCACTGGTTGGTGGCCTTGTCCCGCACGAACCACTTGGAAGCTCCTTCGGGGAGGGACGGAGACATGGCAGCGACTGCTCTTTTGCATCGAATGGAAGCGGACGATGATGCATGCGGTATGTGTTATCATAGGCGATGCGAGCCACGAAGCGTCGAACCGTCAACAGTCGGGGCGAGGCAAACCTGCCTGCACACCGAGAGTGGTGGAAAAGAGAAGCGACCGCGGAGCAGAGTACAGTTGGGGCGTTGACCCAAGGAACCCTAAATAAGGAACGAGGCCCCTTTTTCTCATAAGTTGAACTCCGATTTTCCATGGGAAACCTCAGGAAAACCCAAGGAGCACTGTAAAACAACCAAGGAACACGGAGCCCCTCCCAAACGACAAGGGTCCCTTCTTCAGCGCCCCGACTGTAGGGGAGGAAACCGCGCTCGGAGCGTGCGGCGCCTCGTGAGTGGTGCAGGCGGCCTCCCGCTCCGGCGGGAGTCGTGCGGAGTGGCCACGGACTGGCGGAGCACTCTGGAGCGCACCGAGCGAAGGCGGGGCCTGCTCTCGGAGTCGGAGCGCGGCCCGAGGACGCCCGAAGAGAGCGGGCCCTCCACACGCACCGCGTGGAGACACTGTTGCGGACGTCCGCGCGGGCCTCCTGAGCCGGCTCGGGCGCCGCACAGGGGTGTGGAGGTGGGGGGCCAAGCGCCGACCCAAGAAATCCGTGCGGATCTCTGAACGTTTATATCATCATGTCTATATTTATTTACACATACATATTTACACACACACACACATGCAAATATACGTAGATGTATACAGTGAGAGAGAGAGAGAGAGAGATAGAGAGAGAGAAAAAACAAACATAGAGAGAGAGAGAGAGAGAGCGCCCGTGGCGCACTCCCAAAGGGGGGGGGGTCCCCCCTTAGCTCCCCCCCTC
>CAUYUJ010015726.1:1359938-1419938 GCA_963575745.1 Prorocentrum cordatum
CCTCAACATATTCCGTTTCCAAGAGAGCACCCACTACTCAACAGACTCCGTGTCCAAGAGAGCATCCACTACTCAACAGAATCAGTGTCCACGAGAGCACTCACTACTCAACAGACGCCGTGTCCGAGAGAGCACCCACTACTCAACGGACTCCGTGTCCAAGAGAGCACCCACTACTCAACAGACTCCGTGTCCAAAAGAACACCCACTACTCCACAGACCCCCGCTGCCGGAAAGCACCCACTAGAAATTATTCAAAAACCCGACACGCCCGCCCGCCCGCCCCCCCGCCCGACCGCCCTCCCCGACCCGCCCGCCCGCCCCCTGCTGCCTTCAAGAGCGCACACACTACTCAACAGACTCCGTGTCCAAGACAGCACCCACTACTCAACAGACTGCTTGTCCAAGAGAGCACCCACTACTCAACAGATTCCGCGCCAAAAAGAGCACCCACAACTCAACAGACTCTGTGTCCAAGAGAGCACCCACTATTCAACAGACTCCGTGTCCGAGAGAGCACCCACTACTCAGCAGACTCCGTGTCCACGAGACCACCCACTACTCAACAGACTCCGTGTCCGAGAGAACACCCACTACTCAACAGGCTCCGTGTCCAAGAAAGCACCCACTACTCAACAGACTCCGTGTCCAAAAGAACACCCAATAGAAATCAACTATAAAAAAAAAAAAAAACGATCCGCCCGACCGCCCTCCCCGGCCCGCCCGCCCGCCTCTGCCTTTAAGAGCGCACGCACTACTGACCAGACTCCGTGTCCAAGACAGCACCCACTATTCAACAGACTCCTTGTCCAACAGAGCACCCACTGCTTAACATATTCCGTGCCAAAAAGAGCACCCACAACTCAACAGACTCCGTGTCCAAGAGAGCACCCACTATTCAACAGACTCTGTGCCCAAGAGAGCACCCATTGCTCAACAAACTCCGTGTCCAAGAAAGCACCCACTTCTCCACAGACCCCCCCGCCGTCCCCGACCCGCCCGCCCGACCGCTTCTGCCTTCAAGAGAGCACACACTACTCAACAGCCTCCGTGTTCAAGAGAGCACCCACTACTCAACAGACTCCGTGTCCAAGAGAGCACCCACTACTCAACAGACTCCGTGTCCAAGAAAGCACCCACTACTCCACAGACCCCGCTGCCAGAGAGCACCCACTAGAAGTCCATTGAAAAACCCGACCCGCCCGCCCGACCGCCCTCCCCGACCCGCCCGCCCGCCCGACCGCCCGCCTCTGCCTTCAAGAGCGCACACACTACTCAACAGACTCCGTGTCCAAGAGAGCACCCACTACTCAACAGACTCCGTGTCCAAGAAAGCGCCCACTATTCAGCAGACTCCTTGTCCGAGAGAACACCCACTGCTCAACAGACTCCGTGTCCAAGAAAACAGCTTTTGGCGGGCTGCAGCCTACGCCCCGCTCGAGACTTCCGCGCAGTTTGCTTCGCAATCATTGGGCCCGAAACCGCGTCGCTTTGTCGGCCACGACGCCGTCCATTGACAGCGCGGCTTGCTGGACTGCTTGGTTCCAGAATTCGGATTCGGGGCTTTGGGATCTGGATCGAAGCTCTTCGTTCGGCTTTTACGCGGGTGTTTCTCCGGGTGCTGTGGCCCGGGTTTCCTTGGCATGTGCTCCTCCGGGGGCTGCGGTGTCGGGGCGCTACAGTGGCGGCCTTGACCCTCGTCGTCCTCGTGTTGCCACCTACGTTCGTGTCACCGTTCATCCGCCCGCCTCTCCCTTCAAGGGATCACCCAAAACTCAACAAACTCCGTGTCCTACAGAGCACGCGCTACTCAACAACCTCCGTGTTCAAGAAAAGCACCCACTATTCAACATACTCCGCATCCAAGAGAGCACTGACTACTCAACAGACTCCGTGTCCAAGAGAGCACCCACTATTCAACAGACTCCGTGTCCAGAAGGTCACCCACTACTCAACAGACTCCGTGTCCAAGAGAACATCCACTACTGAACACGCTCCTGTCCAAGAGAGCACCCACTACTCCACAGACCCCGCTGCCAGAGAGCACCCAGTAAAAGTCCATTTTAAAAACCCGACCCGCCCGACCGCCCGACCGCCCTCCCCGACCCGCCCGCCGGCCCGACCGCCCGCCTCTGCCTTCAAGAGAGCACGCACTACTGAACAGACTCCGTGTCCAAGAAAGCACCACCCACTACTCAACAGATTCCGTGTCCAAGGGAGCACCCACTACTCAACAGCCTCCGTGTCCAAGAGAGCACCCAATATTCAACAGACTCCGTGTACAAAAGAGCACCCACTATTCAACAGACTCCGTGTACAAGAGAGCACCCACCACTCAACAGACTCCGTGTCCAAGAGAGCACCCACTACTCCACAGACCCCACTGCCAGAGAGCACCCATTAGAAGTTTACGTCAAAACCCGACCCGCCCGCCCGCCCGCCCCCCCGCCCGACCGCCGTCCCCGACCCGCCCGACCGCCCGCCTCTGCCTTCAAGGGAACACACACTACTCAACAGCTTCCGTGTTCAAGAGAGCACCCACTACTCAACAGACTCCGTGTCCACGAGAGCACCCACAACTCAACAGACTCCGTGTCAATAAAGCACCCACTACTCAACAGACTCCGTGTCCGAGAGAATACCCACTGCTCAACAGACTCCGTGTCCAAGAGAGCACCCACTACTCAGCAGACTCCGTGTCCAAGAGAGTACCCACTACTCAACAGACCCCGCTGCCAGAGAGCACCCAATAAAAATCTATCTAAAAACCCGACCCGCCCGCCCGACCGCCCCCCCGCCTTCCCCGACCCGCCCGCCCGCCCGACCGCCTGGCTCTGCCTTCAAGAGGGGCACTACGACTGCCCGCCCGCCACAGCACCGCGAGGCACTACACTCCTTTTTTTTCTGCGCTCCGGCTGCGGTGGGTCCTCACATTGCAGCCGCGACGCTGGGAGGGAAGAAAACCTCCACGGGCCCGTCGTGCCCGTGGGGGCACGCACGCCCCAAAGAGGCCGAGCGCAGAACGCAGTGCGACCTGGGAGTGGAGGCGATGTGACGAGGGAGGAAGAGGAGGGAAGAAGGAAAGGGAGAGAAGGAAAAGAAGGAGGAGAGGTCAGGAGGAGGACGAGTTTTTGCGATTTTGGCCTCTGGAGGCTGCTCTCGAATCCCAGGGCCATCACCACGACCCTCCAACGGGAGCCACCCCCCTCCTCCCACGTGAGCCCCCCCCTATCCACTTCCTTCCCCGAGTCACCATCATCAGAATCATCATCATCATCATCGTCGCAATCCTCGTCCTCCTCCTCCTCCTCCTCCTCCTCCTCCTCCTCCTCCTCCTCCTCCTCCTGATCATCGTCACAATTATCAAACTTTCTTCATCATCACCATCAACGCCATCATGTTCGTGCGCTGGCAGCCCAAAATGCGCTGAAAGCACGACGTCAAGCTCCAGCGCCTGCCCGGCCGCCTCCCCGGGGGCGCCCCTCCTGGGACCCCCCCCCGGCGATATCCCCAGGCCCCCCCCCCGGAGCCCCCCTCTGGCGCCTCCCCGCCCCCCCCCGCCCAGTTACTTTCCCAGCGTGCGCTGTCGAACCATTGATGGCTTGAGCCATAACGTATACGGATAGTCGAATAACATTCAAACATATCTCGAACATCTCTGATGGTTCTGAAGCCTCTTACCCCGAACTCATACACACAATCTAACTCCGATGCCTGTCCTTTACAGAACCGTAGGAAAACAAACATACAAGCGGAGCGTGGAGCGATCCACTACTGCTTCAAATCATACTTGACTCTAACTACGTAGCTTCTGAAAGACATGCAACTATGCTTTTCTACCGTCAGGCTGGCGAGCTAGGATGCAGTGGGAACTCCTGTGCTTTCCGAGCTTTATCGAGGAAGCTGGAGATAGGACGAGTGAAGAGCAGCAAAACGCACAAGCAAACGCTCATTTCTCCTCATCGCATGATATAACACATGTCTCTCGCGGGCAGACTCCCACGAATACAACATGTCGTAGTAGTAGATGATGTAGTCCAACTACTCCTAAAGATTCTCGATCTCCTTCTCGGTAGCTTCCGGGTGTTGAACTGCTTGTTTGTGTCGCACTGCCTGGCCCTCGGTGAGGGTGATCTTCCACTTGCCTGTAGTGCAGTATAGCAAGAGCTGGTCGAACCAGCCTTCCTTCGTGAGGCCGTCCGCGAGCATGATCCTGGTCGGAACGTGCAGCAGTGAGCGAATACGATGGTGAACACGATCTTCTCGAAGTGCCATGATGGCCACTCTCTGTGACTTGTCAGACGGTATGCCACGGCCGTCTGTGATCAGCTCGAAGAGGCCCATGCAATCTGTAACTGCATCATGTGGTATGATAGTGATGTCATTCTGACTTAGCTCCAACATGTCGTGCGCGGTGATCGTCGTTCTCGGAGGTAGCACCATCTGGCAAAACAACTCTGTGAGCCTTGCCGCGATCAGCTGGCCCATCTGAGTACAGCCGATGGCTGATAGCGTCTCTGCATGCGAGGTCGAGTGCGAAACTCGTGACGCCTTGCGTGCGCTGAAGAACAGGGTGCGTGCATAGCTTCCGACCTTGAACAAATCTTGGCCCGTGATCCACTCGGGCGTGTCGATCTTGAGGTCGTCATGAATCATCATGACAAACTTGCCTTCGTACGGGTAGCAGCTCGTCTTGCTTGCATGCCCGCAGTCGTGAATACTGCAGAGTCTCAATGGAAACGGTACCTGAAGGTAGTGTAGGCGGTTCATGTCCTTCGTCTTGCGAGCCTTCGCAAGTGCACGACTGGTCATCTTCATGTGTTGAACCTGTGGGCACACCATCTCCGACTGCAAGGAAACCACATCATGAGCAATATCCACTCGCGTGAAACATAGCCACAGTAAACTGCAAACCAACGACCTGAACTGGTGGTGCTCGTACTCGTCCAGCTCCTGGAGATCCTTCCAGCTCTTCGACCACCTCTGGACGTCTGGCCACAGTCATTTCTATGCACCAAGGTCCGCTGGCGACAGTGCGTCTGTCTCAGGGTTCTCAGCTGGCTCTCAAGAACCATCTGCAGCCAGCGTCCACTTCAACGTGCAGCAGCCGATGCTGCAGTTGCAGCGTCGGGGCTGAGTCAGGAGAGAGGCGGCTCTACTGGTTCAGCCGTCGCGAGCTTGGATGCTCGCAGCAAAGCAGTTGTCCTTCCACAGGCGTCGCAGGATGCCGCACCTCGACCAGGGAAGGGACAGGGCGCACGCCCTTATTAGCTGGCTTGGGCGATTGTGCCGCCATTACTGATGGAATGAACATTTTCTCTCTGCATCGTGCAATGGTGGGCTCGTGCAGCAGACTTCATCACCACCCGTCCAGCACTGCATGTCGCTGGAGTCCTCAGGCTACGCCTGTTTGTCACACTCCGATATCGAAACTTCTTCCCAGACATTTGCTGTCTTGGACACCGGCGTTGAGCTTTAGCTCGGCGCGCTCGGCCTGCGTTCCCGGCTTCGACCTGGCGCTCCCCTTCTGGGTCCAATGCAGCATTGAGGCAGGCTTAGCCAACCTCTTTTCCATATTTGTGGCTGGGCAGCCCCCAGTCTTTCTCACTACACGCGTTCGTGAACTTGGCCTCCGGCAGCTTCTCGAGGTAGTGCTGCTGGTGGACCAGCAAATGCCCTGGAGAGAGCATCTCGTGTCTCATGCCCAGGTAGGTGACAGGAAGGCCTGTCCTCTTCGGATTCCCGAACTTTTGTCCGAGCATCTTGGCGATGTGATCGAGGAAGTCCTTCGTCGCTGCTAGAAGAAGGTCGTCCACGTGAATGGTACACAGCGATACAACTTGCCAGCCATTGATGATCATCAGGAAGCACTCGTCATGGGTGCTCATCCTGCAGCCAATGTCCACCTTCAAGTAGTGCAACAGCGCCAGCTGCCACAACAAAGGAGCGTCCACCAGGCCATACAGAGCCTTGAGGCACTTCAGGATGAAGTGTGGAATGTCTCCATCCAGCACGGTGATCTTACTCTTTGGAATGCTCCTCCAGTGCCTCCAGATATTCGCCGGTGGGCGAAACCAGACTTGGCGGGCCTCCTTGACCTCATGGCCTAGCTCCTTCGCCTTGGCTCTTGGCTACAACCTCCGAGAACTTCAAGCCTTGAAGAAAAGCTGCTGAGATGTCGAAGCTCTCGAGGGTCAACTCGAACTGCATGGCCAGTGAGCACAATAGCCTGTGGCTTAGCCTTGAGGCTGTTGACGAATGGCGGCTGACTGTCGTCTTCTGGCGATCTAGGAACCCTCGACCGCAGCACCTCGACTTGACAATTCGTTTCTGCCGATTCTTCCACCTGCGGACCCAGATGCCGCCGACGACATTCGTGGCATTCGAGGACAGGTCGATCTCGAAGACATCGTGGCTGTAGAGTGATACTGCCTCCTCATAGTCGCCGATCTCTACAACATCCCAGTTGTCGATCACCTCTTGAGGTGTGAGAAGGTCATCAGAAGAAACCGAGAAACACTGATCCTCGCGAATGTCGTAATAGAAACACATGGGCCTCGTCATCGGCCCCTCAAGTACTGCAAGTGCCTCTGATGCTGTCCGTGGTAACTCGCCTCGCTTGTCCTGCTGACTGAAGTGCAGGACCTGCTCGGCGTCGGCAATAGCATGCGTGAAATGCTCCTCGTCGAAGTGAGGACTGAAACCGACTGGGGCCACATGGCGCAGAGGCCGTCCCAGTCGATGCTTAGCGTGATGCACATCAAACCACACCTGATAGCTGTGCAGCTCGAGCTTCTCCTGCTTGTCCTCGTCAACCTTCTCGCTCGTTGCCGGGCCGTAGTCGATAGTCTCGTCGACGTCGGCGAGATCAGCGATGGGCAGGACTGGCTCTGCTGGGGCTGATGCCCCCGATGCTGCCGATGCCGCTGAGGCGCGCACTCCAGGCGCCACTCGATCATCAGGCGGAATTTCTGGTGCATCTCGCTTCTGAGGCTGCGTTCTGGCTGCAATCGGCGATGCTGCAGGTCGGTGCTTTAAGGATTATTGTCGGACTTGTCGGTCGTGCTCATCGTGTTGGGCTCGTGGATCTGGAGCAGGTCCATAGTCTCTCATGCGAGACCTATCCAACTCTGATGTAATTGGCGATGGTCCTTCGTGGCTTACTCCTGGTAGAGGTATCTCCGGTAGAGGTCCTAAGATAGGCTCCTCTGGCTGGACGTAGTCAAGTATAGTCTGACTGGCCGGTGAGGATGGCGCTGATGCTTTGGCCGCTGGAGGCGGCGTGGCCGCTCGCAGAGGTGTCGCTGAGATAGCCACCTCTGATCGGTTGGCCACTGGCTGTGGCGTCTTCGGAACGGCCACATCCTCACTCGGTAATGGCACACGTCCTGAGATTGCCTTCGGTGGAGGAGCCCGCTCGAATACTCTCGATCTTGACCTATCTGCTGTAGCTGGTGAACTGCCTGGCGATTCCGACAGCTTGACGATGTCAGCGTCTGCCTGGTCGTCAGGATCGATCGCGTCTGGACTCGCAGGCGGCGCAGGCGGCGAAGGAGATGCAGGCGTGAATCCCGCGGCTGCTGCAGGCGGTGCTGCTGGAGCGAACCCTTGCGGAACGATGCCTGCTGTTCCTCCTTCTGGCGGCGGCGGCGGAGGCCGCATGACGCCCGCTTCGACCTCGGGTGCGGCGTCAAACGAGACGTCTGGAGATAGTGGCCTGCGCCTCACTGGAGGAGGTGTCTTCGGTACAAAAGGCTGTGCTGCAGGCCTTGGTTGGTATCAACTTCGCAACTGGATCCTTCACTGCTGGCTGAGGCTGCTGAGGCGGCGGGCCGCCTGGCCTTGGTGGATCTCCAAGACCTCCTTGTTGACGATGGTCGTCTTCATTGTCGTCTGCCTCAAGCCAAGAGCCTCCGAACGACGTCCACGATGATGCTATCCATGAAATGGGAGATGGACTGCCAACTCCACTGAGGTCAACTTCGGGCGTGTCCTCGATCTCGTCGTCTGGCTTGCTGTAGCTGGAGTACAGCACGAAACTCTCGTCCTTCCAGGGGCCTGAAAACGAGAGCGGAAGCGCCTTGTCTGGCACCACGTCGCGGATCATGTAGCTCTCGCGTCGGCTGATATTCCAGGTAATAGGCTGTCCGCGCCGTGCTGCTGAAATGGCATCCGTCCTCTTGCACTTGTTGCCGAACTGGATGCCGTCGAACTTCGCGCCGTTGAGCACTCCAGTGAAGACCTCCTGGGCCACTGTCCATAGCGGCGGAAGATTCTGCTCAAGATCAGGCGGCACGACAATGTAGCTTCGATCCGCACTCGAGTAGACCAGGCCGTAAGTATATGAAGAGAAGGCCGCTCCTGTCTCCACGATCTCCATCATCTGCTTGACCGCGTCGTTGAACTCATGCTGCACGGCGTGGACATGACCGCCGTGAGACTTCTGCTGCAAGAGCCACACGAAGCCCACGTGTGGGCGGAAGTGCCTGATGGGCACCAGCATGATATGGCCTCTCCAGTCGACCACTGCCTTTGCACCGTCTTGGTAGACCTTGATGACCTCATAAGGTCCACGCCAGCCTGGATCGTCCTTGGAGTCTGGCTCGCGCCAGAGATCCGCCTTCGCACCGTCTATGATCTTCGCGCGGTCCTCGGGCTTGAACTTATGCATCTTGGTGTTCTGGGCCACTGCCAGACGATCCTCGACGATGCTCTGCAAGATCGCCTGCTTGGCCATCATGCGTAGGCGTATAGCTACCTCGATGGCGTCTGGAGCGGTCTCGAGCGCCCCGGCCGCGGCGGAGATCGTCTTGACCTCGGGATCGTACAGCTCTCTGGGCTGATAGCCCAGCAAGCCTTGGTTGGGCGTGTGGCCGTTGTAGCTCAGCATGCTGTTGGTGGACATCGCGGTCTCGCAGACCACCTGGCTCGGCGTTGTATTGAGACCTGTCTTCTGGACTGTCGCCCACAGCTTCTGAGCTCCTGTACGAATGATCTCGAGCCTTCTCTCTGCGATGGGCGCGGCCGCGTGCCCTTGCGATCCGCCGAAGTCGCGGACAATGTCGAACATCTCGCAACACTTTCCGACAAGGTCGCTCGTGATGGCGCCCTCCTGGTCAGTGCCCAAGTGGGTCATAGGGCCGAAGTACCTGATCCAGCTCTTGAAGACGACGGCCATCCATTCGTCGGCCGTCTTGCGTGAAAGCTCTTCCACCAAGCACCAGCGAATGCACTCGTCGACCAGCGCGATGAAGGTCTTCTCGAAAATGAAGAAGAGGTCCGTCTGGACCCTGTAGTTGAAGTGTTCTGACAAAGCCGCCTTCACCTGCGGTCGAGTGAGCTTCCTCTTCCATGTGGCACACTCTTTGCAGCCTTCGATCACGTTGTCGACCAGGTCGAGCACACCCTTGCCATAGCCAGCCCGGTAGAGCATCTCCTTGAGCTCCATGGCTGCAGCATGCCAGGACTTGACATGGATGCCAATGATGATAGCCTTCTTCTCCTTGACCGATGCATTCGGATCGTGGAGCACAGTCTTGGCTGCCTTGAGATCGAAGCTCGGCTCGATGTACGTCGGCGGAGCCACGACCTCAGGAGGAGGCTCGACTGCTGCTTCTGCGGGGGCCGCTGCTGCTGCTGCTGCTGGAGCTGCTGCTGCTGCTGCGTCAGGAGGATCTGCAGGTGCAGCTGCTGCCGCAGCTGGTGCGGCTGCTGCCGCAGCTGGCGCGGCTGCTGGCGCCGCCGCTGGGGCCACACCCGGCAGAGGCGGATGCAGTCCAGGTGGAGGTGCAGGTGCGCCGTCCGCTGCAACAGGAACCTCCAGGTGGTACGCCTGCGCGTCCTGGCGAAAACCTGCATCCTGCCATACGTGTGTGTGGCGCCGTAGGCGTGTTGGTGCCGTCGGCCAGCTTATTGTGGAGTCCGTGTCGGCACCTCTCGCAACTCCAGAGGTGCGTGTAGAACAGCGAGGACTCTGCGCCGTCCTTGAGGACTCCAGTCTTCAGATGATCACGTACATCATGAATGATGGCCGTCGCCATCGGCCACGGGTAGACAGCCGCCGCAGCCGTCTTGTTGATGCTGGTACCTGGGAATGAGCCCTGCTGCACGGAGTGCTCGCTGCACTTCGAGTCGCCCTGACACTTGTGCAGGACGCGCTGCAGGGTGATGTTGATCATGTGCAGAAAGGTCGACTTCTTTACTGCAACTCCTGTCGATGGATCTGCTGCTCCAAGCTGACATTGATCGAGATGTCCAAACGTGCCTAGTGAAGAGATGGACTTGAGCGGCGACTGCTTGAGGGTGACCGAGCTCCTGGGGTTCTCAAGAACACTTGCTCGTCCATCTCGAAGTACTTTCCGAAGCCGCTGTGCAACCCAATGCAGGTTGGGACATTCTGCTTGCCGAGATTTGTTGAGCTTTGAGACCTCCTTCATAACTGTTGATGCCGACCATGGTGAACATCTTGGTGACCAGAATTCTGTCAGGCTGGGCAGCTCCTTGTCGATCTTGTCGAGTAGGTCTCGGTGAGCCTTGCGACGTAGATCCCATCCGTACCTGAAATCTCGCGGGAAGCTGAGTACCAAGCCTGACATGTACGCACGCAATGAAAGCCTGCCAGCGCCACTCATGCTCTCGAGCAAATCCAGATCGTGAAACTGTTTGGATACCTGCTGGCGCCACTCCTCCGCATTGTTTGGAGTGGCGACGGTCAGACCACTGGAATTGTAGAACTCCTCTGGCATGCATACGCAGTACTTCTCCAGCTGCTGTCTCTCCTTCTCGCACATGCCTTCGGGCCAGAGATCCTGAGAGTAGGTCTGACCTGGTATGCTCATCCAGCTGGGGGTAAGCTTCTGGTTCTGCTGCTGTTTCAGACGATGGTAACCTTGACGATATGGTGCAAATAAGGCTGCTGCCGCCGGCGAAACTGCTGTTTGATGAGCTTCGTGGTTCACTTGACTGCTTGATGTTGGAACTTCTGTCGGATGATCTTGAACGAGTCCGATACCTGTCCTTTCAGCCTCTTTGGGTGGCGGACCTTCGATATCAGACTTGTTAAGGTTGAATGCCCACTCGATGTTTGCCGATACTCCTCGTTGATATGTGCCAAACCAGTGGGCCTGCAGAACCTTCCAGAGATCTCGTTGTTCCTCAGCAATCTCCAGTGCAGTCTGTTCGAATCTGTCTGTTGGTAGAAGGTAGCGATTCGAGTCGGTGCAGAGAATCCGAACCAGCGCCACTTGAGGAGGATCCTGTTTGTGTTTGCCAGGAGCTGAAATGATCATGATGCCGTCGCGGTTGTCATAGACACCGCAAGCTACCAACGCTCTGCAGTCCACCATACTTGGTAATGGCATCAGACCAGGACATGGCGACCCTTTGTTGCCTATCAGGTCGGTCGAGAATGTAGCTCCTGGCAGTCCTGGAACCCCCAGAGGCATGGTACATACTCGTAGTCCAGGTTCAGGTCTGCCTCCAACTCCTGTGAACATGGACGTAGAGGGCCCAAAGTGCACCTCGTTCATGCTACCCATTGGCTCAACGATCTTGTCCAAGTAGACGCGCAGCGTGTCGGTGCCCATGAGGACTGAGGATGCTCCTGTATCAACTAGGAGTCCCAGCCTCTCAACACCTCGAACCACGTGCATGGTGCCGAACGTCTCATTGCTCGCTGGGCAGTTGCACGCCATGTTGATCGTCGCCATCGTCATGAAGATGGACTTCTTGAGCAGCGGGCCTGACGGAGGTCGAACTGCTCCTGCTGCTGACGACGTCCCAGATGTGACTGCTGACTGATCTGTGGGAAAGTTAAAGACTGTCGTCTGCTCTGTGGGCGTAACAACTGCTGCATCTGCATCGAACTCCGTGCCCAGCGGGACGGTCTGATTGACAGGAAGGGCAATCTTCGGCCCAGCCGCCATCGACGTTGACGGCGAGCCTAAGGTGAAGAGTTCTGGCCTTGGAGCTGTCGCGTCTCCATCATATGAGCCAACCACACCGTGAGTGAACCAACTGCTTTCTCCATCGTAATCTTCGTACTGCCATGAGTCGTCCTCGTAGTAGCTACTGTTCTTGCCATGGCTCTTGCCCTTGCTGTTGCTGTTGCTTCGCCAAGGCTTGCCGAGACCTTTGCCATTCGAGCGTCCGTCCTTGCCGTTCTTGCTTGACTTGGACTAGCTGGTTCGATACTTTCCTTTGCTACGATACTTGCCCTTCTTGCCGCAGTAGTCGCCCGTCTTGAATGGTGACGCCGAAGAAGACTTGACAATGGGACAGTCCGAGCTCGAATGCAACGGAGAGCCACATGTAGTACATCCGTTCGAGGGTGATGCCTGGCCTCCGCTTGTGTGGCCTCCTCGTCCTTTCCTGCCACCGCGGCCTCGTCCTTTGCCACGTCCTTGGCCACCTCCTCCGTAGTAGTCTTCCTCTGTGCAATCCTCGTGCTCGTCCTCGTGGTAGGTGCCATTCTCTTCGTCGCAATTGCCTTCCCAGTCGGTGCCGTCTTCGTAATAGGAACCTTCTTGCCATTCGTCGTCATAGCCAACCCACATCCAGGAGCCATCTGATGCCCATGTCTCTGGGCTGTCATAATCTGACTCCCAGTATGTGCCTTCATCTGTCCAGCACTGAGAGACCATTGCAGGCATTGAAGATGTCGCCCCTTGATATTCATGATTGGCCATTCTCTGCATCAGCGCTATGAGTTCAGGGTAACGATTGAGATCTCCTTGGATCTGCATGCGCAAGTCGGTTCTCATCTTCTCTGAAAAGGCCCGACATCTGTAGCAATGTGAAGCTCTTTCCGACGTTGTTGAGCTGCAGGCCTCCTTTGTCTGAGCCCCCCTCAAAGCATAGACGAAACATTTTGAGGAAGTCGTTCATTGGAAGATGGCCTCTGGTGAATGAGAAGAAACTTGAACAAGCCACGATTGACATATCTTGATATTGAACTTCGAAATCTTGAACAAGAACGTCCATCAAGACAGGGGCTCCTGCTGGTTCAGGCGGATGAAGGACGCCTGCCGCGTCTTGCCACTCAGGATGTGAGGGCTGAGCTAGTAGTTCATCTCCTTCCATCAAACGTCGTACTCCAGCATTGAGGTCCAGCCTGTCACGTTTCATCTTCATGGCTATCTGAAGCGCTGAACCCCTGAGACGTCCAGCCATCGCTGGACCTGCTGCATGCTTTGGTAGATCTGTTTGCCTCCACCACAGCCTGAGTAGTTGGATGTAGCGCCTCAGCGGGTACTTGCCGCTGCCTGGGCGCCACCCTGGTGGCGTGTTCTTGTTGAACGCGTCGAGCGGGATACCGCCACCATTACCTGAGACGTCTCCGTAGTCCACGGCTAAGTGCGTCCACTTATCTTGCCAGTAGTCTGTCCTGTCGATGGTGATGAGGATGAGTGAAACTGCAGCTGCACACACGCGCACGATGAGCCCCTGGAAGTTGCTCGCGTACTTCTGCTGCTGCTGATACATGAAACGGTTCTCGTCGCTATCGACGCTGAGCCGGAACCTGATGGCGAAGCTGAGGGCAGAGAGACGGCGAGTCTCAAAGTACCTGCCACCACATCAGCGCTACCAAAGTTAGTTTTCCAGCGTGAGCTGTCGAACCATTGATGGCTTGAGCCACAACGTATACGGATAGTCGAATAACATTCAAACATATCTCGAACATCTCTGATGGTTCTGAAACCTCTTACCCCGAACTCATACACACAATCTAACTCGCCTTCCCCCGGGCCCCTCTCCGGCGACTCCCCTGGCCCCCCCCGGGGCCCCCCTCCGGCGCCCCCCCCCCCCTCCGGGGCCCTCCTCCAGCGTCTCCACAGCCTGTCAGGGCCCCCAGGGAGCACGCCCCCCCCCCGTCCCGCAGGAGAAAAAAAAAAAAGGTCGCAGGAAAAAAAAAGGTCGCAGGAAAAAAAAAGGGGGTTCCCGTCGGTCCCCCCTCCTCCACCCCCAGAATCGCCCCCCCGCACAGCCAGGGCCCCCCCCGGGCAGGAAAAAAAAAAAGGGCCGCAGGAAAAAACAAAAAAGGGTCCACAGGAAAAAAATAAAGGGTTTTCTACGGACTGGCCCGCAGGACAGAAAAAAGGGCACAGGAAAAAAAAAGGGCGCGAACGGGCACAACAGCCCCCCACAGGAAAAACAAAAAAAAAGGGCCGCAGGAAAAAAAGAGAAGCCCCCGAAAACCAAAGAAACGCCGAAAACAAAAAGGGCACCGAAAACCAAAACGGCGCCGAAAACCCAAGCAGCGCCGAAAACCAAAGGAGCACCGAAACCCAAAGGAGCGCCGAAAACCAAAAGCGCGCCGACAACCAAAAGGAGGCCGAAAACCAAATGAGCGCCGAAAACCAAAAGAGCGCCGAAAAGCAAAGCGGCGCCGAAAACCAAAAGGCGCCGAACACCTAACCAACTGCAAACCGAAGAGGCGCCGAAAAAAGCTCCGAAATCCAGCGAGGCACCAACAACCAAAGAGACACCCAAAACCAAAAGAACGCCGAAAACCAGAGCAGCGCCAAAAACCAAAAGGGCGCCGAAAACCAAAAAGCACTGAAACCCAAAAGGGCGCCCAAAACCAAAGGGTCGCCGAACTTGAAAATGACGCCGGAAACCAAAGGGGCGCCGAAAATCAATAGAGAGCCGACATCCAAAGGGTCGCCAAACGCCAAGAGGGCACCGAAAAACAAAACACTGCCAAAAACCAAAGGAGCGCCGAAAACCAAAAAGGGTACCGAAACCGAAAACGGCGCCGAAAAACCAAAGGATCGCCGAAACCCAAAGAGGCGCCGAAAACCACAAGGGCGCCGAGAACCAAAGGAGCGCCGAAAACCGAAAGGGCACCGAAAACCAAAGGAGCGCCGAAGACCAAAGGGCCGCATAAATACAAAAGGAAAACGAAAACCAACAAAACGCCGAACACAAAAAAGGGCGCCGAAAACTAAAAAAGATGCGCCGGAAACCAAAAGGACACCGAAAACCAAATGGACACCGAAAACCAAAGAAGCACCGAAAACCAAGAGGGCACTGAAAACCAAAGGGGCGCCGAACACCCAAGGGGCGCCGATAACCAAAAGAAACGCCGAAACCCAAGAAGCGCCGAAAACCAAAGATGCGCCGAAATCAAAAAGTGCGCCAACAAAAACAAAGGTGGCGCCGATAACAAAAATGTGTCCGAAAACGAAAGGAGCGCGGAAAACAATAGAAGCTCCGAAGACGGACAGGGCGCCGAAAACAAAAAAAACGAAAACCAATGGGGCGCAAAAAACCGCTGGAACGCCGGAAACCAAAGGGGCGCCGAAAACCAAATAATCGTCGAAAACCAAAAGAGAGCCCAGAGGGAGCCGAAAACCAAGAGGGCGCCGAAAACCAACGATGCGGCGAAAACCATAAAGGTACGCAGAAAACCATAAAGGGCGTCGAAAACCAAAGGGGCGCCGAAAACCACATGAGAGCCGAAAATTAAAGGAGCGCCGAAAACCCAAGGAGCGCCGAAAGCCAGGAAGCGCGAAAGGCCGAAAACGCGCCGAAAACCAAAGAGGCGCCGAAAACCATAGACATCGAAACCTACAAGTACGCCGCAAACCAAAGGGGCGCAGAAAACAAAATAAGAAAAGTAGCTTCGAACCCACCCTTCAGCCAAGGCCCTATGGCTGGAAGAACCAAAAGAAGGAGGGGAGGGGTGGGTAATTAGCTTTGGAAGCCCCCCCCCTTTGGAAAGGCGAGCCCGGCCTTACCCCGGCTAGGGCCCCCCCGACTGGAAAATGCCCACTAAAGGGGGAGGGGGGGGCCCTCCTCCCCCCTGCTCCTCTCCCTTCTCCGGATTTCCCGGAACCCTGATCGCTTGGGTTGTGGAATATTCCAGGCCCTCGGAATTTCCAAAGATTTAACACATTGTTTAAAACATGTCCAGCAGTATGGAATTTTCAAAAAATTGAAAGATCTTCAATAAATATCTAGAAAGTTTGGGTGATTCCGGATTCTCCGGAACCCTGATCGCCTGGGTTGTGTTGGAAATTCCAAGCCCTCAAAATTTTAGAACTCTTAAAATCTAAAGATAAAATAGAAAACACAATTATATTGATTTAGTTGTTTGGTTGAAAAAACAACAATCTGGTGGTTCCAGATTTCCCGGAATCCTGATCGCCTCTCGGCACGGCCCTGGCTGCCCATTGGCACGACATTTCATTAAGATTCGTTTGGGTCCCTCTTGGATTGTCTTCGGACCCTTTAGGGTGGCCTCCTGGGCCGTCTTGGAACGATCTTTGGAGCCTCTTGGGCTGTTTTGGGCCATTCTTGGCCCCAAAAGGCGATAACCCGAAAACCCTTGCAAAACCATTGAAAGATCAACAGTTTCTGCCTTTTTGGGCCCTTCTGAGAAGCCTCTTGGAGGCAACTTGGAGCGTCTCGGTGCTCTCGCTCCCACTGCTGCTGCCGCTGAGAGGGTGAAGCGGAAAAGAGGATGAGAAGGTGAGGAGGAGGAGGAGAGGAATGGGGGGTGAGGAGAAGGAGAAGAAGGAAGAGGATGAGGATGAGGATAAAGATGCGTTCGCAGGAGGAGGTGGTGGCGTTCGCAGGAGGAGGACGAGGAATAGGAAAATGGAGGAAGATGACGACGACGATGACGGCGACAGCGACGGCACGACGACGGATTTCAACTATAAGGCCTTCGCGAGCCTGTCTCCTTGGCGACTCTGGAGCACTCCCTGACTCTCTCTCTCTCTCTCTTTCTGTAGATCTATCTCTTCCTGTCTCTCTCTCCCTCTATCTCTCTCTATCTCTCTCTCTCCGTCTTCCGTCTCCATGCAGAAGTGACGTCCGGATCGAGATATTGCGAGCCTATTGGGTGCCTCTTGGGGCGTCCTGGGGGGGCCTCTTTGGGGCCTCTTGGGAGCCTCCTGGGGCCTCTTGGGGCTTCCCGGGAGCCTCTCGGGGCTGAGGGCTCGAAATGTTCGATGGGGTCCCCCGTCTGGGCACACTCTTGGAGCCGTGTTGGGTCTTGGGGGCATCTTGGGCAGTCTTGCAGGCGTCTTGGGCCGTCTTGGAGCCCTCTTGGGCCGTTTTGGGACAATCTTGGAGGCCTCTTGGGCCGTCTTGGAGCGATCTTGGGGGCCTCTTGGGACGTCTTGGAACGTCGGGGAGCGGAAGAGGCGAGAACGCACAGATCATTCAAAAAGCAATGGGGAATCAATGAATGTTGCATCTTGGGGCCCTCTTGGGAGTGCTCCTGGAGGTGATTTGAAGTGTTTTGCAGGCCTCTTGGAGGAGGCATTTTAGGGGGGCCAGTCCCCATAAAACGGGAAGGCATTTTGGAGGGACCCGTCCCCCTAAAACTGCACCCAAACGGGGGACCCGAACGAACATTTCGAGCCCTCAGCCCCGAGAGGCTCCCAGGAGGCTCCCAAGAGGCCGCAGGAGGCCCCCAAGAGGCCCCAAGAGGCCCCAAGAGGTCCCCAAGAGGCCCCCAGGACGCCCCAAGAGGCTCCCAATAGGCTCCCAAGAGGCCCCCCTCTGTCGTCGTCGTCGTCGTCGCCGCCGTCGTCGTCGTTCCCGTTCAGGGTCGGCGGCACCGGCCGTAAGACCTTCGCAATGTCTCGATCCGGGCGTCACTTTTGCAGAGGGCGGTCCCCCTAAAGAAGGTCGCCATTTTTGGGGGGACTGGTTCCCCTAAAATCCCATCTGGTTGTAAGGGGACCAATCCCCCTAAAATCCCCTTCCGTTTCATGGGGACCGGTCCCTCTACAATGCCGTCCCGTTTTATAGGGACTGCCCCCCGACCAAGGAGACCAAGGACCGCATTATGATACTCTTGAGGCGCGGTTTGACCGTCTCGAGTCCTCGCGGTGTGCATTGGCATCTAACACTCGGAAATAACAGATGCGTTTTCGTCTTCGCGGCTGTGATTAGTTTCAGCTACTGGATGCAACCGAGTATCGCGAATGATAGGACCGTTATATTGTGCTTGCCATTACTGCACTTGCTTCCATATGTGTATAGGTGCGCATACGCGAGCGTATGTGTAAACATGTATACATCATGTGTTATTGCACACGTGTGCTTATATAATTATGTGTATTGACACATATATATGTATATAGATATATATATATATATATATGTGTGCAACTATGTATGCATATATATATATATATATATATATATATATATATACTAGAACCTTCGCGCGCGCTTCGCGCGCGCTCAGGTTCTAATTGTGGGCACGGCCTGGTCCCACCCCATGTTCTGGAAGCGCGCTTCCGGAATATGGAGGGGCCTCTGATCATTCTCATGCGCTCCTGCGCCCTATTCGCTCGCACCCTGGACCCTGGACCCTGGACCCCTGCCCTCTGTACTTTGCGCGATCGTCGTCGTCGATGCCGGCGGCGCATGATCCCTTTCCCATGTTCCGGAGAGCCTGATCCGGAACATGGGGGCGAAGAAAGGCCTCGCGCGGGTGGGGCGGGGCCTCCTCGGCTTGTGTTGGCCTGAAGGCTCCATGGGGGCTCTTGGGGGTCTCTTGGGGGACTCTGGGGGCCTGTGTTTGTCGTCTCTTGGAATCATTTGGAGGCCTCTTGGGGTCTCTTCGGATCTCCTTGGGGACTCTTGAAGGCCTCTGGGGACCCCTTCGGGCCCTCTTGGAGCCTCTTGGGGCCCTCCCGGAGCGGAAAACTGGATTTATGAATGTTTGGTCGTCCTCTGGGGCCCCTCTTGGGGCCGCCTTGGAATCCTCTTGGGCTGTTTTGGGTGTCAATGAGGCCGTCCGGGGAGCGTCTTTGGGGCCTCTTGGGCCGTCTTGGGGTGTCCTGGCGGGCCTCTTGGGCCGTCTTTGAGCGTCGGGAAGGCGAAAAGGCCAAAAGGCCAAAACATAGAAAAACATAATGGATAATTAACAATTATCCCTCCTCGGGGTCCTCTGGGGGGACCTCTTGGAGACTTCTTGGAGCGTCTTGGCGGCCGCTTGCGCCGTCTTGGGCTCATCTTGGTTGTTTCGGGGGCCTCTGGGGACGTCTTGGGGGCCTGTGGGGGCACTCCGGACTCGTCCTGGGGCTCTCTAGGCAGGTTCACGGCACGGCCGGGACTTTCCAGGGGACCTGAAGCCACCATGGCGATGGGAAGCAACTTGGCGAAGGCCCCCGCCCCCGGTACCCCGATATTATACATACGCATACCAGTTTACAATAGGTTATATATTCATATGCACATACATATATATATATATATTACACATAAGCATATATATATATATATATATATATATATATATATATATATATATAGCAAGTACATGCACTCCATCGGCGGCCAAACAGCGAAGGTGATGGATTATCACCTTTTCGACGTGTGCACGTTCGAGAGGCACAACACTCTGGGACCGAGGTTCCCCCGCTCGAGATTCGAGCGGAAAACGAGACATCGGCACAGTACCACAGCACTTTGTAAAGAGAAGGAAAAGAAAAAGGGGCGGGAGGGCGGGTCGGAGCCTTGAGCATGTCGGCCGCGGAGCGGTGCGGCCGCCTGTTCGCTCCTTCTTCGCTTCCAGATCTGAAAATCAAACAAGCAAGTACATGCACTCCATCGGCGGCCGAACAGCGAAGCTGATGGATCATCACCTTTTTGACGTGTGCATGCACGCTCGAGAGGCACAGCGCTCTGGGACCGAGGTTCCCACGCTCGAGACTCGAGCGGGAAACGAGACACCAACGCAGCACCCATTTCCCAAACGGGCAGCCTGGCCGCAGGCCGGAGCCCCCAAGGGCTTCAAACATTGATCAACTGTGGCGAGAACATCTACACACACATCATCTCGGCTAACTTTAAACCGTGCATCTGTTCGGCAGAATGGGAGAGGACAGCGGCGGCGGCGGCAGCGAACCGAGGTGGGCACTCCGCGGCAAGGCTGGTCCATTTGCGGCCGCCAGGCGCAACTCCTGGCAACTCTACGTGGTGGAGTTTCGTACGCGAGCAGACTCCAGCTTTCCCTGGGCACTTGCAACTCAAAACCTGCAGGGGCGAGATATTCCAACCTTGGATTCGCGTGGCCTTGCGCCAGCGGGTGCCGTGCTGACAGAGATGGCAGGTGCAAGAAACAACATCGGCGCCCGCGGCAAGCTTTACAGGGCGAGGTGCTGCCCACAGGATTGAAGTCTGCGGATTTTCGAGCAGCACTGGGACACCGAGCAGCACAGGGAGACAATCCTACAGGAGAAATGGAAGGTAGCGTTTCCGATCTTTACACGAGACTGCCCGCTAGCATTTTAATTGGCCTTTCCCGTGGGCGCCTCGAGGTCTTGCAAGGGCCGTCTGAGAGCCCGGGTCCAAGACGCGCAAGGAGTGCCCAAGAAAACACCCAGGACGAGGCCACTCTTGAGCCATCCCGAGATAAGCCTTTCAAGCGCGCGATCGAGGTGGTCCTCCATGGGACCACGCAAGATGTCTGGAGACAGGGCAGTGAAGCCAGAGGCCCTGAAAGCCTTGGCGACTTTGCCAGCCCCTGCAAAAGGCTCCAAAAACGTGCCAAACCTATCCAAACCTCTTCAGGCGAGCTTCCTTCAATAGTTGGGCGAGGAGGCCTCTGATATGGCGCTGAACCTGAGCTGCCGAAGCCACAGCAGCTTGGCCGCGATCAGCGCCCGCGCGGCCTCGGGCAGCAGCTGCCAGACGCGCGAGCACTGCTGAAGGCCTGGCCCCAACTCGACAATCTCGAGCAGGTTGGCATGCACGATCCTGCCGAGGAGAAACACCCAGTCGGGCGCTCGGGTCATGGCGCCCTGCAGATAGGCCGCCTTGGCGTAGCGCTTCATGCTGCCCGGCGACGCCCAGCGCCCGTGACGCTACGTCTGCCCCAGCGATCGGCGGCCGTCCAGCCGATCGCAGCTCGCCCCGCCGCGCCTCAGCGAGTACATCGTCGGGTCCAGGACGCGCAGCTCGATGGCGTTCGCGAACCCGCTGAACTGCTCCCTGAGCGCCGGGAAGGTGAAATCCCAGAGGCTCTGGTCTAGGGTCACTGCGCCTCGCAGGCCTGCAAGCAACGGCCACAGGTGCTGGTCGAGGTCGATCACTGCGCTCTCGCTGCACAGCCCTGTCTTGCCTGGGCGGCCACCGCTGGCGGGGTGCAGGAGGAGAGCCCAGCTCACCGCGGAGAACGCCGCCTGCCCCACTGGGCGCGCCAGAGACGCCCCCCGGAGCCCCTGCGCCTCGAAGGGCCTGAGGCAGCAGCTGAACGTAAGCAGGGTCCAGATCGCCATGCGGCGGCGCCCGCCGACGGCTAACATGCCCGCCAGGGCGGCAGCGGCGAAGTATGGCAAGGGCACCCTCGTCATGGCAGGCACCCTCCGCAGCCGCGCAATCGAACTCCTGGTGGCCCGCGGTAGCTGGGCCTTCCACGAGCCCTGGAGGCCTGGAAGTGGGCGAACGCAGCCAGCAGCAACGAACCTTGGCTCGAGGGCGCACCCTCCATGAACTGGCGATTCAGGAAGCGGGTCACCGCGGCGTCCAGCTGGCCGAAGTCCTTCCAGTCCAGGCGGCTCAGCGAGCAATAGGCCACGAACCCCTCCAGGACCTTCTGGTACTGCACCACTGTGCTGGAGCGAATCGCGATGGTCTCCAGCGCGCTCGGCGGCTCCAAGGGCGGCCGCTCTGCCAGGAAGCGTGCAGCCATCGCCGCCCGCCTCTCCCGCGCCTCCGTTGCGGCCAAGGCAGGGCGTCGCGCCGGCCTCCGAAGGACTGGCGCCGCCGACGCCGCCGCTGGCCTCCGACGCGCAGCCATGGGCGTCGAGGCTTAGCGGCGCGGGCGGGCGGCAGCCGACAGCAGGCCCCCGGCCAGCGGCGCGCACCAACGGCCCCGCGCCGGCGGTGGGCCCCCGCGGTGGCCGGGCGCGGCCGGCGGCATCTGAGAACCAGGTGCGCCGACCTCGAGACAAGGCATCGGCGGGGTTGCGTTCTGATGGGATCCATCGGCAGTGCAATCTCGTCCCTGTTGCTAGTGACATCATGCAAATCTTCAACAGAGGTAGCTGCAAATACGAGGAATCAGCTCTCCCTTTCGCCACAGCTAAACAAAGCGGCACGTTATCGACCAGAGCCAGGACACGCTTGCCAAGACACGCAGAGGACCTAAGCAGGTGCTTGTAGGCCACTACCAAAGCGTCAGCCTCCAGACCCAATATGCTCTGGCCCTCCTGGGCCTGCGTGGCCACGACGCCCCTCCACGACTTAGCATCCAACAACCCTGCAGGGACCTCGTCGAAGTCCTTCAGCCTTTTTCCGATGTCTAGGACCAGCGGGATTCCCGAGACGTTGCCCACCACGGAGTCCTCCAGCCCTTGATGAGGCCCTTCAAGTCCCCGCTGAGGTCGTTGATGGGGCCCTTCGCGTTGCACGGCTCGGCAGCAAGGATCTCCTGGGGCTCCACAGGGTACACGTTGAGGCCGTTGAGGAGGTCAGGCGTGCCAGGCGAAGCCGCCGCGGCATCTTCTCGGTCGTTCGACTGATCAGAGACAGGCAGGAGAGCAGCTGCAGGAGGAGCGGGGCTGGTTCGCGAAGGCAAAGGCTCTGATGGGTGGACGGGTGATGCAGGCTGGGCGAGCGCTCTGTCTCGCGCACGCGCGCCACCATCCACTCGGTACCGCCGCCGCTCGCACTGCCTCCCGCACTTGGCGATGAGGTCGGCTGGAGCCTGCCTGCGGCGCACTCCCAGCCCCTCCTCGCTGGCGTCGCTGGCCACCAGCCGCGTCGCCCAGGGCGCCGCCGGATCCGCGACCAGGAGCGGCAGCAGGCAGCCGGCCCGCCACAGCTCAGGTGGCGCTGAGCAGCCCGAGAGCCTCGCGCCTGATCATCGATGCCCACGTCAGGTGGCCGATGACGACGCGCGCCAGGAGCCCGGAGGCCCGGCCCTGCAGGAGCAACTTCTCGATGGCGTACTGCAGCCGCCAGACGGAGCGGCCCTTGATGGCCAGCCAGCGCCCGCGGCGGAACTCCATGCCCAAGGAGCTGCAGGAGTCGGAGGCCCGATCAGGCTGGTGCACGCGCAGGACCGCACCCTCCAGCGCCGCCGTGATGCGGTCCAGGGACTGGTCGACGAGCGTCGCGCCGGCGCCCACTGTCAGGTAGTTATCCACGTAACCTGCCACGGCGGGCGGGCAGCCAGGCTCCAGGACGACTCCGGGAAGCCCATCGTCCACGATGAGATGTCCCGGCCCGCCCGCCCGAACGACAGCAGTCCGCAGCGCCAGCTGGCAGAGGTGGAGCACCCATGAGAACCCCGTGGGCAGCACGACAAGGCAGGCCTGCAGGCGCCCGCCGTTGGGGAGCCCCGCGATCCCGCGCGCCTCGAGGTGCCGCCGATCGACCGCCCGCGGCGACGACCACCTTCCCGTCCTTCGCCTCCAGGTTGGCATAGGCTGCAGCACTCGGCAGCGCCGTCGTGGGCGGATCCGAGAAGTAAGCTTTGACAGTGCGAGTGTCAAAGATCAGTATCAGACGATCGCTCTCCTTTGCCACACAGAAGACACCAATTGGCTCGATGCTGGGGTCCTCCGCCTGGAAGCAAATCATCTTGCGGCTCGTCATCTGGGCCAGGAAGTCGGCGTAGGTCGCTGGGGAGAAGGCAAGGTTTGGGTCGACGCACGGCCCACGAGGACAAACTTGCTGCAGAATGGCGTCGGCCTCCCCTCGATCTCTCAGCATGCTCGAGCTGGCCCTAAGCCACTGAGCGTCCGTGCCAGCAACAACACGTGAGCGGCACGGGGTCGTCGCCGACGTCGGGCCACGAGATCAGGCCCCGCGAGTAGGGCCGGCGTGGGCCTCCAGCGTTGCACAGCGGAGCCCGAAAGAAGGTCAGCAAGAGCTCCTCCAGGGAAGCCGTCGCCAGTCTCTAGCTGTGCCAGGCTGGTGAAGGCTGTCTGGATGTGCTCGAGGGGCGCCCGCTGGCCTTCGGAAACCGACGGCTGACAGCTGGGCCCCTGGAGCGCAAACAGAGTTCACGAAGTCAATGGCGCCGTTGGCCCAGTCAGCCCACGCAGCAGCGCTCCGACCAGAACGCTTGGCGCGGCGCCTGCGCCCAAGACTGCGGCGTCCATCGCGCCGCCCGTGGAGAGGAAGAGGAAACAGGTCCCGCTGCCGCTCGCCAGCCGCGCGATCAGGAAGAACCGGAGAAGGCCTGGCAGCCGAAGTAGCACAGGCCGAAGGGCATGTCGGCGGGGGTGGGCGCCCATCTCCACCCCCCGCTCCGAGGTCACTTGTGATCCTTGCCAGAGCCCTTGTCGCCCTTGGTCCCCTCCTTGCTCTTGCGGGCCAAATCGCGCTGCTCTCTGGCTTTGCGCTGCTCCTTCCTGTAGGCGTTCATCTTGCTGAGCTCGTCCCTGCAGTGCTCCTGCAAGGCGGGCGAGACACAAACGTTGCCGCGCAGCTGATCCGTGCCCAGCAGCACGTGCGATTACATGTTCGTCGAATCCACCGCTGGCGCTAAGCGGTCGCGGTAGCGCTCCTCCTGGAGCTGCACCGCGCGCGCCAGCATCTCGCCCGAGGCGAGGTTCGCAACATTCAACTGGTCGTACACCACCATCCGCACCAACGTCTGGCACGTCCTCTCGTGCTCGTCGACTCCAGGCTCGTGCCCCTGGAGCTGCGTCTCCGAGATCCACCGCGAGTGGCAGCCTGCGGGCGTGCCACCGTGCGCCTCCATGAACTTCAAGCACCACAGCGCTGTCCGAGACCCTCGCACGGGCCAATCGTGGAAGCTGCCCCCTGTCATGGCGTCATGGCCATCACCGCCGTGCGGAAGTCCATGCGCCGCTGGCCCTGCAGATCGAACGCAGCAGCGAGGATCCGCGCATCCTGCGCCGGCGCGGCCGCCGCGCCAGGCACCCCAGCCGCCTGGGCCACGCCAGGAGCTGGGGCGGCTGCGATCAGCGGAGCAACCGGCACACCGGGCGCCGCTGGGGCCGCCGCGCCCGCAGGCGGCAAGGCCAGGGCAGCCGCGAGGCCCGCGACGCCTCCCAGCGCGGCAGGGGCAGCAGCTGCAGCAGGCGGTGGCGGCCCGGCCACCAGCGCACTGCTGGCGGGCCCGCGGCTAGGGGCAGCCCAGGGGCCGCCGCCGCTGCAGCGGGTGCCGGGGGGGCGCCTGCCGCCGCGACGGGCCGCGGTCTGGCCGCGCCTCCAGCCCAGACGAGGTTCGGGATGACCAACGCCCCAGGGAGGAGGCCCACGCCAAGCCGAGCCGCCGCCGCCGACAGCACCTGCGCGACCCGCAGCGGTGCAGGGACGCCCCGAAAGCCATGCACATGTGCACCCGCCGCCGCTGGGCATGCGCCCATGCGCCCAGCATCGCACGGCAGCCACCTCTGCACGTTCGCCGCCGAATGGAGATCCTCCTCGTAGCTGTCGTCGTCTGGCGTGAGCGTGCACACCAGGCTTCCGTCGTCCGGCGCGAGGATGACGAGACGCTCGTGCATCACGCCAGGGAAGCCCACGTACTCCAACAGGATGAAGCCGCCCTCCTGCAGTCCTGCCGCCACCAGCGGATGCACCCCGCGGCCGCCATGCCTAGCGGGTCAGCTGGGCCTTGGAGGCGCGGAGGGCAGCCATCTTTTTGTTTGACAGGACCTCGGGATGAGCAAACGAGGCGCGAGCTCCCGCAAACAAGCACCTCGGCTGTAAAGGACTGCCGCCGCTGGCTACCTCCTTTGAGGTACGCGGCGACAGTCAGTCGGTGCCCACGGGTGCGGCTGGGGAGCGGAGAGCTGGCAGCCGCGGCGCGAGCCTCTATGAGGCGTAGCGCTTCCGAGGCACGCGACAAAACACAGCAGCTCGGGTACCCCGCAAGCGGGCCACGGCTGCACGCCGCAACAAAACACCTGTAAGTGAAAGAAAGCAGCGAAGAGGTGTCCGGGCCCAGGCAGCCTGACCTCTGCGACGCCACGACACGAGCCACTGTCGGGGCCGTACAAAGACAGCCCCCGTGCTCGGATGGTAATCATCGCGGACGCGCGTGCCATGCGCCTTCCCCCAGAGCGGGGCGCCTGATACGCGTGCCGAGCGACCACGAGAGCGCACGCACAACGGACGCACATGATCACCAGATAGAAAAATACGGCAACACTGAAAAAACGAACCGAAAAAGATAGGGCGACGCCAGGACGACAGCTAGGAAAACCCCAGGTGTACCTAACCACGAAGGCGGACGCCTGGACGGCCCCTGAACTGCCCCAGGTGTGGGCCCATCTCGCATCCTGAGTCAGTGCCCCCATGGCGGGCCCTCCAGATGCGGCCAAAGACCAACTGGGCAGAGCGATCAAGGACCCGCCGCCTTCCGCTCCAACGAAAGGGACACAGACTAGCAGGGCGGCGAGATAAAACGCCTGTAAAGGAGAGAAACCAGCGACGAGAGGGCCAGGCCCAGGCAGCCTGGCCTCTGCGACGCCACGACACGAGCCCTGGTCGGGGCCGTCCAGAGACAGCCCCCGTGCTCGGATGGAAACCCTCTCGGACGTGTGTGCAATGCTCCTTCCCCCAGAGCGGGGTGCCTGACACTCGTGCCGAGCGACCGCGAGAGCGCGCGCGCCACGGGCGCGCACTATCACCAGACAATTGGAAATAAGAAACGACCGCCCACGTAAGGACGACGAGACCCGCAACCCCTGGTGCCGCGGGCGCCAGGGCGACCGCAAGCCTCGCCCCAGATGTGGGGCATGCAGTAGTAACACCTCGGCAGCACTGAAACAAAGAATAGAAAATGATTGGGCGACGCCAGGACGACAGCCAGGAAAACCCCAGGTGTACCTAACCACGAAGGCGGACGCTTGGACGGCCCCTGTACTGCCCCAGGTGTGGGCACATCTCGCGCCCTGAGCCAGCGCCCCCATGGCGGGCCCTCCAGATGCGACCAAAGACCAACTGGGCAGAGCAATCAAGGACCCGCCGCCTTCCGCTCCAACGAAAGGGACACAGACTAGCAGGGCGGCGAGATAAAACAAGGCAGACGCCTCAGGCCTAGCATGAACATAAGAGTGCCTGCTAGGCCGTCCCCGTCAGTCTGAGCTGTCGGAGTCCTCCCCGCGGTGCGGCAGACCGCTCACCATCTCTCCCACAGGCGAGGTGTGTGAGGTGGCGAACACCCTGCGAACTTTCGACGCCTGTGCGTCCTGCGCTGCGTCTGAGGGTCCTCTGTAGCTAGGAAAGGTCTTCTTGCCTACCCTGGCCAGGTTCTGGAGGCCCTTGCGTGTTGCGGGCTCGCATTGAGACAATAAGCTTCTCGGGGCGATCGTCGCCGCGCGGCCGCAAGTCGCGCAAAAATAATAAGAGCGCCGCGGCCAGAAACGAAGGGCGTGGGACTCGTGAAGCTGCTTCCCACCCAGCGTCACCCCTCCACCCACCGACCGAAACTCATCGATAGCCGAGACCGTAGACCCTGGGGCCGCCGACGGATCAACCGAGCACTCCGTCGCGCATGCCTCCAGAATGTCTTTCTGGTTAACAATGCAGTGGCATAGGCAACGCACAAATGTATGGGAGGCCTGGCGCACGAAACAATGTTGGCTCTCAAGCACAACCTTCGCTAGGGTCGCCTCCGACGAGGCAGTGCTGGGGCTGACTTGGGCCACTCGGGGACAGCTGGAGAGGTCCAGACGAGGCCACTGAGGGGGGATTTTGGCCGCCAATTTGCAAACCTCTTCAGCGACCCTAATGCAGAAAGTCAACGCCTCCTGCTCTTCGTCGGAGGCCGCAGGGTGCAGATTGGCCCCTGCTTTAGCCGCCAGGTCCCCCGCGTGGTTGCCCAAACGGCGCCACCTCTCGTCAGGCTCGATTCCCTCCTCGCGAGGATCGAGGTGAGCCTTCACCTTCGAAACAGCACTGATCCGCGGGGCCCCTAAGTTAAAAAAGCATCATGAGGCCAGCGCAAGGCCTCTTGTAAGAAACCTGCAACTCCCTCGGGGCACGGGCGAGGCCCACCACATTTTTGCAGTCAC
Organism: Prorocentrum cordatum; assembly: GCA_963575745.1. Lineage (NCBI taxonomy): Eukaryota > Dinophyceae > Prorocentrales > Prorocentraceae > Prorocentrum > Prorocentrum cordatum. The sequence goes on from CAUYUJ010015726.1 coordinate 1,387,907, forward strand.
TAAAAACAGACGACGGACCCGTGACTTCGAGGCCCGCTCTGGCCAGGGCCGCGAACTCTCCGCATTGGGGAGTTTGGAGGAACGGAGCATACACGGGGGCGTAAATCGTGCACGGTTCTTGGCCAGCGTCGTCGACTAAAACAAGACCATACCCCGCCCTCGAGAGCTCAGCGACTTGGTGCCTGAAACAGCACCCGTCAACGAAGATAAAGCCTCTGAAACTGCCATCGTCGGGAGGGGATCCGTGCCAGACCTGGACCGCCTGGGCCCCAGCGCTCTCACCAGCGGGCCTCGGGAAAACGTCCCCAAGGTGGGGAAACAAACCTTTCCCGAACAGAAGGCCGGTGAGGGGGTCAGACGGGCCCGCCGCGTCAGCAGCCTCCTGAATGTCACGGTCTATCAACTCCGATCGCATCGAATCGAAAGCAGGGCATCGCCAGAGCCGGTGAAAAGGCGTGTCATCGTGCTGCCCGCACATCGCACAGCGATCGTCCGACAGCATGTAACCCGCTTTTATCACCCTGCTGTTGGTCCAGAGAGCGTCACACGTAAGGCCCCTGATGCACCCTTTTTCGAGAGCCGAGAATCGTTTCGATCGGAGCAGGTTGCGGACGATATCGTAACACAAACGATCGCATGGCAGGCGAAGCTTAGCACAGGGCTCGCGTTCGTGCAGCCGAAGCACAGCGGCCCCGAGGAAATTCTTGAGCAGCGCGGGCGGGACCGTCGTCAGTTGGATTTCATCGCCGAAGTCCGAGATCAACGTCACGAAGCACGACATCTTCCATCCTATCCCAGCTAACGGTAATCTCATAGCTGACAACGGTCCGCACACCTGACGCCAGGAGGGCATCTTACTGTTAAACACCTGCTCCCAGGCTTGCCCCAGCACAGGAAACGACAAACCAAAAGCGTAGGAGTGGGTCTGGGAAGCCCACACCTTTACTGTATCTGATGATGGGGGACACCGCGGCAATCCAAATTGGGCCCTGGTTGAGGAGGGGGGCGGAGGTGAGCGAGCGGCCCCCGGCCCTGGGACGCAAAACTTCCCCCGCTTCCCTGCGAATTTTGCCGAGCTCGAAATCAAAGATTCCATGGACCTCCGCGCCGTAGAGGACCCCAGGGAGAGCTCCAGACACCCAAATTCTCTTACTGAATTTCCCCTGGCTGCAGGACATGCGGACCTTTTTTGTGGTAGCTTTGAGGTGGGGCACCCTGAGGTTAAATTTGGGGCTTCTTTTGGCGGCCCTCCTGGGCCTGCCAGCGGTATCGTCGATGCCCAGGTTAACAGCACTGTCCGTAGGCCTGCCCGCGAGCGGCCCTAAAAAGTCAACCAGCTGCTGCTTGACCCCTTTGCTGGAAGTCACGAAAGCGGCCTTGTCGCGCGAAATGTCGCATCGCATTTCCTCTACTATGGCCTTGTGCAGGCTGCAAGAGGCAACCTTCAAATTGCTGACCACCTGGGCAACAGCGCCTGTGCTTGGGACTCCACTATCATCAATATATTGGTCGAGCTGCGTGCGTGGGAGGAACTCGATGTTGTCGAAACTCTCGATACAATAAACCATGACGTACGACGCGGCGAAACTGCAACCAGCGATGACCCCCCTCACCGCGTAGAAGGGTCCCGACACGTAGCTGCCCATACACATCAATCTAGCTCTACGGTACGCCGCGATCGACAGCCTATACAGCGCGGGAGGGAACTGAAAGCGCTGACAGTGTAGCTCCAACCGTTCCAGAGAGATGCCTTCGTATAATTTCGTCATGTCCCAGAGCAAAGTCCCCGAACACAGCCCCTTGGAGTTAGCGGTCTCAGATCTCAGCATCTGCCTCCAGACCACGTCCGCGGCGGAGGCGAACGATTGGCCAGCCACTGTTGGGCGTAAATTCGGCGGCATCTTCCCCACAGGCGGTATATGGAGCAGAATAACCCAATCGGCCTCCAGCCTCCGTTGGGCTTCATGGGTAAAATCATCTGGGCGAGCTGGACTTGCAACGGGAGGCGCGATATGGACTCCATTATGCTGATCATCATGGAAACCACTTGTAAACACTGGTCCGACATCCACGAGTAGTGTCTCATATGGAATCCGTCCATCGCGCACGCCGTACGGGTCGAGTATTTCCTCGAGACCTCTCTCAAGAAATCAACTTCGAGCGGCGGAAGGGGCTCCAATACCGTCAAATGTTCCCTATACTCAGGCCTGGATTCGGCCTCCCAAATTTAGGAGAAAAGCGACGCTTGGTTTTTGAGGAGGGCCAGGGGGTCCGAAATCACAATCCCAGCCGACGACAGGGCGGTGGACGCCTTCCAGCCCGCCACGGGCTTTCTGGCCAGATGCGTGTTGCGACCCCCTTTTTTCGATGTTCTTTAACAGCCACTCCTTCCAGGATCTAGAAGCCTGACTCCTGGCACAGTTCTGCTCCGCCTCCAGCGCCTGACTCAAGTCAGTGAGCAAATCGAAATCGATGGCCTCGTCAGCCTCGTCGGCCTCTGTGCAGCGGGGGTCGACGTAGCCGACGGCGCAGGGCGTGTCCTGCCTAAGCGTGGCGCCGACTCTGATATCCCCGCCGTTCCTGACATTATTTTCGGTAGCAGCCGGCAAAAGGTGGGGACGAGAAAAGCCAACCCTCTGTTGGCATCTGAGAAGTAGCTCAGAGTGCGGGCCAAAAAATTTGACAAGATCCCCAGGAGGGTCACCGATCAAACGAGCGCGCTGTTGGGCCTCTGGAGAACCAACCTTGGTACCTCTTCACTGACGGAGGGTGCTCGAAAGCCATTTAATCCCGAAGAGCTCAGGGCGCTTGCACTTCTGAGCGGAGCCCCGAAACACAGAGACCCATTTAAGCTTTGGCTTGCGCCCACGCGCTCCGTACCTAGGTAACTTAGAACGAGCAACCTCGGCGACTTCATACTCAGCCAAATCCCCCCAGAGACGGCAGGGCCGAGGCAACTTTTCCTGGCAACCCTCGGACGAAGCCCCAGGAACCAGCTCGCTCAGGATTTTACCTCCCATCCCGAGGGCGCGTTTCCAGGGAGGGGGGGCCCTTTGGGGCCCTATGGGGCGCTCAGAGGGGATGGGGGGGGGGGGGGGGGTCGAACACCAAAGCCTGCAGAGAAGCCGCGCGCTCATGCAGCTCGAGTTGGACAGGCAAATGCGGCGTGATGTTCGAACCTCTTTGGACCGAGACATCCTCGACTGCCTTGGCGAGGCCCTTCGAGGCCACGAAAAAGTCGATCAACTTAATTCCGCCCGTGGTGGAGCAGGCGCCGTCGCATGACGGAGAGATGATCTGCCCCGATAAACGTTCAGGGAAACCGCTGCCCAGGATTTAGCCAGGGCTCACATTGAAATCTCCCCCCACAAACATTTCAGACGCGCGGATTTCCTGGAGGCTGCCGACAGCGCCCAGCATATCCAAATTGCGATTGGTGAGGCCCTCGGAGCAGTGCAAGCACACCGAAACAAAAAGAAACTGTAGAGCTTCGTCCCCAGGAAGATGAATGATGCCCGCGACCGCTCTGGACGGGACAACTTCCGAGTTGAAGTTGGGCAAGGTGTGCAAGCCGAGGAACTCGCGTCAGAGCACAGCAACATCGTCTGAGCTTCCCTCGCCCTCGCCTGGAAGGGCAGGAGAGAAAATCCCCTTTCCAACCGTTGCGCAGGCACCAGGCCTCCGCAACTTTACACGACTCACTGGACACCAGGTGGCGCTCCTGCATGGCCACGGCATGGGCCTGGGCCCTCAGGGGCCATTCCTTGCAGGACCCCCACGACGTGGCGTTACAGGTTTCAAACTTTAAACAGAACTGATCCATGGACGGGGAGTCGGGCACCTGAAAGAATTCAGAATTGGACCCGACGCCAACCCGAGCAGCAATTAAACAATCACTGATCCCGAAAACTCGGCCTGCAGGCGGCCCGTCCTTGGAATGCGAGAGCTTTGGAAAGGAGTGCAGGGGCGAAAAGGCCCCCCGCCGCCTCCTCCTCCAGAGGAGCAATCGACTTGACTAAAAGAAAGTGCTGGAAACTGCTGTTACCCTGGAGAACGACCAGGAGCAGCGTTGGCAGACACAGCAGTCTTGGCCTTCTTCGCTGCTGCCTCGATGAACGAAGAGACGCGCTCCCTCGATTCAGCCGAGACAGCCTCTGACTGCGCCTCCTTCCAGGCACGCAAAAAGTTATCGAACGCCTCCGAGTCCTCAGGATCGACCTGAGGCATAGCTTCATCCACAGGCGTGCCAGTCTCCGCCCCAGCCCCTGCGCCCGTCCCCCCACCCACATCAGCATCAGCACCGCCAGCTCCGCTGGCAGGCTGTTGCCCTTGGGCGAAAGACTCGCAGCTTGGCCTGAGCTTGGCCCAGCCCTCGCGGATCGCCGCCAGGTCGCCCGACGCCAACACAGAGTCGAAGTCGGACACGTGGCCTTGGAACTCAGCCGCTTGAGGAGGCGGTGGGAGGTCGGCAACCTTCGCCGCCAGCTCGAGGTAGCGTGCCTTGAGCTGTGCCTGCTGCGCAGCAGCCTCAGCCCGCTTCTCGTTGAGTTCCTTGAGACGCGCCTGAGCGTCACAAATTTGCTTGTCGAGAGAGACCACCATGCGTTCGTTCTTCTCCATGGCCTGCTGCGCCTCGTTGGCCTGCTGACGGGGGGGACGAGCTTCTGACTGACGAGAACGAATGGCTGTGGCAGAGGCTTCGACCGAGCTGTCCACCGCCGCACGCTCGGGGAAGTCCTCCTTGAGCTGGCCCATGAGCACCTTGATCTGGGACAGCAGCGACAGGGGATCCGATCGGGAAGCCAGCATGCCGCCTCGACCGCCGCCACGTCCGCCAGCCCCTTTTCCCCCGCCGCCGATGCCACCGCCTCCGCCAAAACTGCCTTTGTAGCCTCCCTTGCCGCCGAGAGAACCATGGCTCCCGCCCTTGAGCACGTTGGGGGGGAGATCCATCCTTCCACACACCAGCAGGAGAAGGCTGATAACCATAAGACACCTGCGGTATAGGCGCCCAGCAATTCGCACACCACTTGTACCACGGCTTGTTGCACTTCGCAGCGCCACACGCGAGACACTTCGCCCCGCCATCATGCTTCGGTCCCATGAGAGACGCGTGCGAGTGCAAAACGACAGAACGAGCCAGAATGACCCGCTAGCGCAATGTGCCGTTCTGAAATATACGCTAGCAACCAAACAACTTGGGCCAAAACGGCTAGGGCAGCCACCTGCGCCGCGGCCGCCTCAGAGGGCGAGGGCGCCGCTGCAGGCGGGGGCAGCGCAGGCGCGCTCCACCTGGCCGCCAGCGCCTCGGGCGGAACCTCCGCCCTGGGTTGCCGCCTGGCGCAAGCCCAGGCGCCGAAGGCTGGGGCCGCCAGGCTGCCTGCCCAGGCCACGGCGGCCACAGCCAGCCCTGGCTCGCCCGCCTCCGTGTGGCTGCCGCCAGGGCAGACCAGGCGCGGCTCGCACTGGCAAGTGCAAGCCAGGCAGGGCGGCGCAGCGGCGCACTGCGCGCCCCAGGCCGCTCCCAAGGCCGCCGCGCCCGCGGCGAAACCCCTGGCAGCCTCCTTCAGCAGCCAGGCCGCCAGGTCCATGCGGGACCGGCGCTGAAACCCGGGGGGCCTCGGAGCCTTGAGCATGTCGGCCGCGGAGCGGTGCGGCCGCCTGCTCGCTCCTTCCTCGCTTCCAGATCTGAAAATCAAACCATCTATATATATATATATATATATATATGTATATGGACGCCCCCCACACAACATATATATATATATATACACACCGTTCTATATGTATATGGAAGGGGATTCGCGTTGAACTTGTGGTGCATTCTTGGCGCTTCTGGAGGCTTCTTGGAGCCTTCAAAGGCTTAGTCAAAGCTCCAGGAGGCTCAGGAGGGCCCAAGAGAGGCCCAAGAGGGCAACGAGAGGGGCCCAAGAAAGGCCCCTGATCCTGCTCCCGCATCATCGCAATCACCATCACCATCACCCGCAAGAACACCACCATCATCAACACAAAAAAGTCGCGGTAATCGTTGACGTCGTCACATGTGTCGTCGTCGGCAGTATCATCATCCTGCATCGTCGTCGTCCTCATCGTCGTCGTGCCCGTCCGCCTCCTCCTGCTCCTCCTCCTCCTCATCATCCTCTTCCTCGTACCCCTCCTCCTCCTCCTCCCACTCCAGCTCTCTCTCCTCCTGATATTCCTCCTGCTGCAGCGTGTTCCGAAGGCTCCCGCCGGAACGTGCTGTGCACAAGTGCTGTCCCTGCTCCCGCCACCGTGCCCTGGGTGGTGGGTCAGAGGCCTTTTGAGTGTTGGTTTGGATCTCGTGGTTGGCCTGTCGGGGACGTCGTGAAGACAGTTTCGCAGCTTCTCGGTAGCCGTTTTGGGACCGTTGTGGGACCTCCTCGGGGCTGTTTTGTGGCCTCTTGAGGCATCGTTTGGGCCTGATGGGTGCCTCTTGGGGGCCTCCTGGGGCCTCTTGGGGGCTCCTTGGGGCCTTCAAGCGAGAGGGTCGAATTTTGGAGTTGTGGTCCCCCTCTTGGGCGCATCTTGGGGCCGTCTTGGGGCTCTCTTGGGCTGTCTTGGGCGCCTCTGGGGCCGTCTTGGGGCCCTCTTGGGCCGTCTTGGGGTGCCCTTGGGGGCCTATTGAGCCGTCTTGGAACGTCGGACAGCCGAAGAGGCTGGAGGGCCAAAATCGTTCCAAAACCGTTGTAAAATTGACGAGTTCGGCCTCTTGAAGCGCTGTGGAGAGGCGTCTTGAAGCGTCGTGGAGTGCCTTGGGGGGCCTCTCGGGCCGTCTTGGGCCTATCTTGGGCGTCCTGGAGCGGTCTTTCGACGACTCGGGGCCCGCTTGGGCCGTCTTGGGAGCCTCTGGAGGCCCTCCAGGACTATTTTGGACCTCCCCGGCCGCCCCGTCCTCCCGTGGGGGGTCGGGGCAGCTGTTTGTGGGCCCCAGGCATGCCCCCCAGGGATATATTTGTATATACATATATATATATATATATACACACATACATACATACATACATACATACATACAGACATACATACATACATACATACATACATACAGACAGACAGACAGACAGACAGACAGACAGACAGACAGACAGACAGACAGACAGACAGACAGACAGACAGACAGACAGACAGACAGACAGACAGACAGACAGACAGACAGACAGACATATCTGCCGGTACGCATACCATCGAAGCAGGAGGCCGCAGGAGGCCGCAGGAGGTCCCACAAAGCCACAGGATGCCCCAGGAGGCCCTGGAAGGGCTGCAGGAAGCCTCAGTAGGCCCCAAGAGGTCCCAGGAGCTCCCAGGATGCCCCAGGAGGTCCCAGGAGGCCCGAGGAGGTCCCAGGAGGTCCCAGGAGGCCCGATGCCCCAGGAGGCCCCAGGAAGCCCGAGGAGGTCCCAGGAGGCCCCAAGAGGTCCCAGGAGGTCTCAGGAGCCCGCAAGGTGATACCCCGTCCTGGTCGATCGGACGGGAGGAGGGGGGGAGCTTCGGACGTCCCCGCCCCATTTCCAAGGGAGGGGGAGGGTAGCTTGAAGCTGGGGCCCGCCTTTTAATGAAAAGTGCGCCACGGGCGCGCTCTTTCATGTATGCGGGAGTTTGTGAGAAAAGAAAAATCGATGTTCAAAATCAAGGAGTTCGACATTCTATTTTGTCGCGTGCATATCCCAGCTCCGAGGCCTGACAGAAAACAAAACTAGGAATTTAAACAACTAGACGAGGCGCAGCGACGCGGCATGGAACAAAACAAGGTTTTTGCTAGTATGATGAAACACCACGAAATGTTGTGGGTGCGCTCGGCATTGCACTCTTAGTTCTACAAAGGACTACCGCCAGTGGTTGTGCCCGCGGTTTTGCTGGTGGTTGTGCTGGTGGTTGCGCTGCTGGTGGTTGGATGAGGAGGAGGAGAGCGCCATCGACAAGGAAGATGACGGCCACGAGGTCCGCCAGCTCGACGCCCGCATCGCCCGCGCCCGCCCCCTCACTCTGATCCGCAATTGCGGGGTGCTACGTATATATGTGTGTATGACGCTGCTGCTTCTCTCAGTGAGGAGACGACAGCCCAAACACATGTCAAGGCACGTCCGCGCTGTTTGGCCACTCGGCGCCGCAGCGGCCCATCTTTCGAGCAGGCTCTGGCCGTGGCGACGCCGCCCACCTCCCCCCCTCGGTGGCGCGCCCACGAGTGTGGGGCGGGGGGGCTGGAGCTCTACGAACGCAGGGGGCTCCTTGGAAGTCCTCCTGCTGCTCCTTCTGCGCGCGGCTGGCCAGTGGCGGTGGTCAGGGGGGCCTTGGGCCGTACTTTGGGAGCCCTGGGCTCCTTTCAGCTTGCATGGGTCTCTCTCCTTCTAGCTCTCTCTCTCTCTCTCTCTCTCTCTCTCGCTATCTCTTTCTCTCCCTCTCTCTCTCTCTCTCTCTCTCTCGCCTCAGGGCAAGCTGGAGTCCTCCTGCCGTCTGCAACAGTATCTGAGCTCGTTTGGCCGTCTTGGGCCCTCTGGTGGCCCCACCTTGAGCTGCCTGGGGGTCCTCCTGGGGCCGCCCTGCCGCTGCCTTGGGCCGTCCTCAAGAAGTTCCTGCTTATCCCACGGGCTGCCTCGGGAACTCCGTTGGGTCCTCCTGGGTCCCTCCAGCGTCCTGAAGCCATCTTGCCCCGAAGAGCCCGGACGGCCCCAAATACGGAACATCAGCTAGTTTGTTGCGCTGGCCTTGGCAGTCGGAAGCTTCCCTGGATGCCTCTCAGGGCCTCTCTGGGGCCCGTCGGGCGCCTTTAGGGCCGCTTGGGCCAATCTTGGTATCTAGGCTGCCCTGGAGACGCCTTGGGCTCTGTTAGGGGCGCCCAGGAGGGCCACACAACGCGAACCACACAACATACACATTCCAGGCATGCCGTGATGTGATGACGCTGGCCATGCCCCTGGCGGTTTGTTGGGTATGCTGTTCCTGCGCGTCCTTGATACCTGCCCAAGACCGGCTTGCACTTGGGGGGCTCTTTCTTGGATCCCTCAAGAAATCTGGATGGGTCCGCCGATGGAGGAGGAGGAGGAGGAGGAGGAGGAGGAGGAGGAGGAGGAGGAGGAGGAGGAGGAGGAGGAGGAGGAGGAGGATGGGTCCGCCGAACTTTCGCCACGCTGCCGCCTCGTGGGCGCCCCGTGCGCTGGGTGGGTCCGCCACGTGTGCGCCGCGTCGCCGCCCGTGGGCGCCTCGTGGTCGCCCCGTGCGCCGGGTGGGTCCGCGCATTGCGCCACGCTGTCGCCCGTGGCCACCGCGCGGGCGCCCTATGCGCTGGGCGAGTCCGCCGAGGTTTCGCCACCTTGCCGTTCGTGGGCGCCTCGTGGGAGAAGGGGCAGGAGGAGGAGGAGGAGGAGGAGGAGGAGGAAGAGGAGGAGGAGGAGGAGAACTACGACGAGGAGGAGGAGGAGGAAGAGGAGGAGGAGGAGAGGAGGAGGAGGAGGAGGAGGAGGTAGAGGAGGAGGAACAGGATGAGGAGGGGGAGGAGGACAAATCCTTATCCTTTTTCCTACCTCCCTCCTGCTCCTGTCTCCTCTTCCTCCACCTCCTCCCCCTTCTCCTCTTCCTTCTCCTCCCTCCCTCGTCCTCGTCAGGACTCCTGCCCCCGCCACGTTCCGGAACTCCAAGACCGTCGGCCGCCTGCTGCCCAAGGTGCCGGAAACGAAATTGAAGGTCTCTCCCGCGAGGGCCTTGGCGCGCGGCCGAAAGGAGGGGGCCTCAGAGGGGCGAGAGGAGGAGTAGGAGGAGGAGGAGGAGGAGGTGGAGGAGGAGGAGGAGGAAGAGGAGGAGGGGGAGGAGGAGGAGGAGGAGGAGTTTTTCCAGCAGTTTCTCTTCTCACGTAGTGGTGAAGTAGGAGGAGGAGGAGGAGGAGGAGGAGGAGGAGGAGGAAGAGGAGGAGCATGGGGAGGAGGACCAGTGGAAACCCAAGATTCATCAACGATGTTGGAATTGACCCTCCCTCCAAACTCCCTCTTCGTAGGCCCCATACAAGGGTTCGTTTCCACCGAGGGAACTGCCTCGTTGGGACGGAACCGTTTGAAGACCCTTAAGCGTGCGTAGACATCATTCTCAGGACTCCAACGCCACGAATCAGCGTGCCTGTTGCGCCGTGACGATCCTGAACCCTGACAGAACACCATTCCTGGGACTTCGACACCGCGACTCCACGTACATGTTGCGCCCTTATAATCCTGAGCCCGTCTAAAGCACAATTTCTGGCACGTTGACCATGTGAATCTGTTCAACCCTTGCAATTGTTTTAAACGAATGTGCGCGGCGCTAAGGCGAGAACCACACTTTGAAAACCACCCGCTCTCAATCCGTGAAACTTTCGCAAATGTTGAAACGAATGCGCGCGACGCTAAAGCGAGAACCACAATTTGAAAACTAACCGCCAACAATCCGTGAATCAATCACAATGTGTACAACACATGCGCGCGACGCTTAGGCGAGATCCGCATTTTGAAAACCAGCCGCCCTCAACCTGTGAAACTGTTGCGCATGTTTAAACGAGTGTGTGCGGCGCTGTAGCGAAAACCACATATTGAACGCCACGCGCCCTCAACCCGTAGACTCTTGCAAATATGTTAAACCAATGTGCGCGGCGCTAAAGCGAGACCCACAGTTTGAAAACCACACGCCCTCCATCTGTGAAGCTGTTGCCAGTTTCTAAGCTTCAGGGTCATAAATGGTGAGGATGTCACAAGCGAAACGCCCAGCCCGCCATGTCGACCAGCCCTAGCCCCAGGGCGCGACAGGTAGGAGTAAGTTATAAGGAAAATGGATGGAGGAGGAGGAGGAGAAGGAGGAGGAAGAGCAGGACGAGGAGGAGGAAGAGGAGAAGGAGGAGGAGGAGGAAGAGCAGGATGCGGAGGACGAGGAGCAGGAAGAGGAGAAGGAGGAGGACGCGGAGGGAGGAGGGAGGAGGTTCACTGTACACCCAAGACGCATCAACAGTGTTGCAATAAACTCTCCCCCAAGTGCCATCCCGTAGGTCCCTACAAAGATGTCTTTTCAAGGCGGGAATTGCCATTTCGAAGACAGCCGTCTGAGAATCGTCAATCGTGCCCTAACAGTACCCCTGGGACTTCAACGCTGGAGGTCAACATGACAGCTGCGCCCTGACAGTCCCGAGCCGTGCAAGAAGGCCCTCCCTGGGACTTCAACACCGCGACTGAACGTGACTGGCGCGTCCTGACAGCCCTGAATCGCCCCAGAACGCTATTCCTGGGACGTCAACCATACGAGCTCTTGAAATTGCTGCATGCGGTTAGAACGAAAGCACGCGGCGCTAATGCGAGAGTCACGCTTTGAAAAGGCACCGCCCTCCATTCCTGAGACTGGTGCAATTGTTTGCAGTTAATGTGCGCGACGCGCAAGCGAGAGCCACGCTTTGAAAACGGCCCGCCCTCCATCATGCAGACTGTTACGAACTTCTAAAACGAATGTGCGCGGGGCTAACGCGAGAGCCACATGTTGAAAAGCACCCGCTCTTAATCCTTCAAAGTGTTGCAAGCTCTTAAAGCGAATGCGCGCGGCGCTACGGCGAGAGCCACCTGCGGAAAACGAACCGCCATCCATCCGCGATAGTGCAGCAACGTTGAAGCCTCAGGTCGCCCATGGTGAGAAAATATCAAGCAAAGCGCGAGGCCCACCTTACCGACACGTCTGGGGGTCCGACAGGGAGGCATTGTTTATGAGGAAAGGTGTGGAGGATGATGCTTCTGATAATGATGATGATGAGGAGGAGGAGCAACCGGAGGCGGAGGAGGAGGAGGCATAGAGAGGGAGGAGGAGTAGGAGAAGGAGGAAGAGGAGGAGGAGGAGGAGGAGGAGGAGGAGAGGAGGAGGAGGAGGAGAGGGGGGAGGAGGAGCGAGGAGTAGGAGGAGCGATCAGGAGGAGAAGCGAGGACCGAGCAGGAGGAAGAGGAGCAGGAAGAGGAGAAGCGGGCGGCGTCAGAGGGGTTCGGGGTCAGCGATGGCGGCAGCGGCAGCTCACCGCAGCAGGATGGATCACGGCGCGCCTTCAAGGAGGAGGAGGGGAAGGAGAAGGAGGAGCAGAAGGAGGCAGCGAGCCACGTCACGCAAAAAAATCGTGACGCCGAGTGTCTGGGACTCTCCTCCTCCTCCTCCTCCTCCTCCTCCTCCTCCTCGTCATCAGCAGCATCAGCAGCATCAGCAGCATCAGCAGCATCATCATCATCATCATCATCGTCATCATCATCATCATCATCATCATCATCATCATCATCATCATCAAAGGCCGCCGCGCGCTCAGGCCATTGAAGGAGCAGCGGCCTCCAAGTCACCGCCCTCTCGCCTTGCCCGAAAGGCAGGGGGCCTCATAGACGATACCCCGCACACCGCCATGCCGCCGAGGTTGTGCTCCAGAGCGCGGGTGCCGCGCACCTGCTGAGCACGCAGGACTCGCTCGCTGACATCATCAACATAGACGAGCGCATGGCAAAAGCACCTGACCACCAGCCAGATGATGATGCCGATGCTGCAGCATGGGACCTACATGCCCCACTACGACGCGCACGAGTCCCACGCTACAGCCGCAACTCAGCCCCGACCCCAGCATCACCACCACCTCCACACCCAGTTCGCGAAGGACCACTGGACGCTGAGCATCAATTTCAACATCATCACGAACATAGAGGGCCAGCACATGCAGGATTACACCACGCTGACCCTGAATTGCCACCAGTGGAACAATTGCACGCTGACCATGAATTGCCACCTGGCCTTGATTTTCGACATGAACGGGACCTTGGTGACGAACGCCCTGATCATCAATTTCCGGTCCGACGCCCCACCTACTTCTCTCCCGACGCCTCTCCGCCTGGCCTTCTCCCACCCTCCCCGACGCCCCCTGCCCCCACTGTGATTCCTGGAAATGGGGGGTCTCCGTCTCGCTTTCATAGCGAGCCCGCTAGCCCATCCCCACGCCGCCCTGACCCCGACGTACGCCCACATCACGCCACGACGAAGGCCATCACGATACTGGGATGGAACCCATTCTCGCTCAAGGGAGTTCCAGGGCGTCTCGACCACATCTCCGACACATGCCGCGCCATTCAGATTATGCTGTACGTAGGCGCCAAGATACGCCAGCGCACTACCGACGCCCCGCACCATCTCGAGGACAGCCTCCACCACACATGGGTTCACTTCGGCTGGGGCCGCGGAGCCCACACGAACAGCTCAGCAGGCTGCAGCATCGCAGTATCCAAGCGCCACTTCCGCAATATAGACATCGTCAAGATACTGCACCCCCTACAGCCCGACCTACGGGGCCGCGCAGGCGCCGTCGAGCTCCACCGAGGCCAGCTCCGTCTTCGACTCATTGCTGCGCATTTCCCACCACGGCCGAACGGAGCAGGTCATCACCAACACTGGAAAGCAGGATGCCGACGACTACGGGGCTGGGTACTGCAGACACTGACCGACACTCCCACTCGCGTCACGCCCATCCTGTTCACGGACCTCAACCAAGGACTAGGACGACGATCACGACAGCTCCACGCCGACAACGCGATCGGCAGCTACCACGCCATCGATGAGACCGAGTTCGAACGCTTCATTCACGACCAGCTTCTGACCCACCAGCTGACAACCATCAACACGCACAGCGACGTCGGCAACACCTACTACGGGCCCAACATAGCCAGATCACGCATCGACTACTTCATCGGCTACGACAATCTCATGGAGATCGTGAAATACGTGAAGCTGAATTGGAATATCCACACCAAGCTACGTAGCCTGATACATGTTGCCGACCACGTCCCCATGATTATGCAGATCAAGATGTCTGTCAGCGGCGTCAACATCACGAACAACAACATTCGCTGGGACTTCGGCCTCCTCGCTGCCGGGCTCCAGACGGGCGCCCACCGTGCTTCTTTTCTCAATGACGTCTACGCCGAGATCGGCAAACACAAGGAGGTCCTCCGAGTTGTCAAGATGGATCAGTTTCCGACCCGCCACAACGCTCTCATCGCTCATATCATTCGTGAATGCGGCCGCAAGCATTACACAGAGGAAGGAGGACAACCGCAATGGTACCAACAAGCTCGACTTGAACGACTCCACTTGCTTACAGAACGCGCCGACTGCCGAGCCCGACGACTACCCTTCAACCATGCGAACCTACGCGAGATCCAACGACGCCTACGAGCACGCCAACGATGGATGGATCACTGGTGGAAAGTCAGCCTCGACCAAGACATCCGCGACGCGTGGGCCACTCGCGACCTCTCCCGAGTTGCATATCTCACGTACATCCGAGCGGGACGACGGACGGGACCACGACGACGATCCTACCTTGCACTGCCATCCACGCGCCCCACTGCAGCCGACTACGCCGACGCCCTTACTCAACCAGCCGTCCAAGGGGGACTCTCTGCCACGCCTGCCTACGTCAGTATGTACATCGACGACCCGACAGCTATTCCACGACTACTGGCCCAACCGAACGACATTCAATCAGTGGGGGAGCACATCGGCGCCCCTGAGCTCCATGACATTGAGACGGCAGCGGGGGAGCTCGACCATTTGAAGAAACGACTGTGGAGGGAGACACGGAGGCGCAACAATCCACCTTGGGCATGGCCCATCGAACTCACCATCATGCTCCTCGCTCCACAATATCTGACGCGCCCTGGTGTTCAACGGGCGGGGGTGGGACATGACACTGCCGACTATCAATACGCGGACCCGCTCGCCGAGCGAGTCTACCAACCCAGTCGACGGAAGCTCGTGATCGACTACGACGTCAACTCCACCATCATCCAGACTTTCGTCACACTGCTCGCTCATGTCCACCGATGTGGATCTCTGCCCGCCCAGGCGTTCACCAGCCAGGCGGTCGCCATCGGCAAAAAGGGAAAAGCCCCACTGGCAACGTGATTCAGGACATTCATTCATGCGTACGTTTACTTCACTGTTTCGACAATTTTTGGCGATTGTATCTCAGGGTAGGACTCATTCAGTATGGAACCCAATTCGATCCACCGCCGTGGGCCTATGGAGGCATTCGTTCCCGCCGTCGCGAATCACTCATGCTCATTGCTAAGCTTCTGATATGGAAGATGAGATCCGCCAGAATGCCTTTTCTTGCTAAGTCGTACGACATGCGGAACGCATTCGCGACAGGCTCCCACGAGCGACTGGTCGCCGCCCACACACTTCGATGCGAAGATCCGCATTTTCATCCCCTCCTTGAGCAGCACCGACACGAGGCTGTAGTAGTTCTGCAGGCGTTTGATGCCAGCGTAGCTCTTCGACCAGGGACAGGAGGGAGGATGGGCGACTCAAACGAGCCTGAACTTTTCATGGAATCATTTTATCCATTAATTATGCAGTGGTCCCAGGAGATGGCCCAGGTCCAGGGAAACCCGCTTCAGGTACACTGCCCTTTCACTGGTGAAGAGTTCGATGCGCATCTTGGAGCTTTCATCGGCGATCTAGTTAAGATCCTCTTGGTGCCAGACGGCGCGGCCCTCCAGGCGCTGCAGATTGATGAGATCGACAACAACACGATCTCCCAAGCCCTCGAGGCTGGCGGCTACGCACAGAACATCAATAAGCAGGACACCCTGGTCTCATTGGGCACTCACGGGGCTGCGAAGGAGGCCGAACGGAATATTTCTGGGAACGCAGTCCGGGACTTGATTCATCTCGGAGGTTTTGCACATGTCGCTAACAGTAATCGTCGTGAAGTCGAGGCCCGCATACAATCAGGTAAGATCGGGTGGTGCCGTCTGGGCGACTACTGGTTTTCTGGAGGTCCTTGGAAGGCTAAACGGCTCGCGTTCGTGTCCAACGTCGCTGGGAGGGTTTGGTCTGGCCTCGAAAGCTATGTGCTGGCCCCCAGAGAGCTCCACCGACTCGACAGTTCGCTGGCCCGTAACTACGATCAATGATGAGAGGAGTGGCACATCAGGAGGATGAGCACACCAATCATCGATCCCTGTCCACCGCCAAGTTTTTCTTGAATGGCAAGTCGCACCGACTGCCATCGAGCTACTCGTGCGCAGGCTCAGTTGGTGGCAGAGCATAATCCGATTGCACACACATCATGGCCACTGTCTCGCTTCTTTTTTTGGAAGATGCAAGTTCGAGCAGCAGGCGGCCATAAGCAACCGCCCCGTCAGCGCTGGCACCCTCAATACGCAGGGTGAGATCTCCGCAGACCCGAACGTGCACCCGTGGGCCACACAGCTCGCGGATGATTTGCTGTGCCTGTCGTCTCACGCGATCGGCGAGAGCTTTCAGGAAGCGTGGCAACCTCGAGTTGTAAAAAACTGATGGGATGACGAGTGGGTTCGAGAGGCCTTCCTAAATTGCGACGTTCGGGCTCTCAGGGCTTCCTATTGGACGACTCAGTGGGCTCCTCCCGGGGCCAGCGTGATCACCTCCTCTCTCCCCTCGGCGGCAACATACGACGAGACGGACACCGACGACGAGACGAACTGTCCCTTCGTGTGCAACATCGAGTCGTGCCAGAAACGGTTTGGGACGCTCAAGCAGCTCGCCACACATCAAACCAAATCTAAGAGCCCAGGACACGGTATGCCAGCGGTCTTGACTACCCTACAGATCGGCAACAAATGTATTGTGTGCCAAACTACGTTCCCAAATCAAGATCATGCAGTTAGACATTTACGACGAGCATGGCAAGCAGGCAGATGCATTCCAGAACTTACTCATCATGTATACCCCTGGGTCCCAGCCACATGTACTACATGCCCTTTACGGGACTACGCTTTGATCAGCAAAAACTTCGAGCTCACGTCCTGGGACATGTCCCACCGTCGCCATCGGGTTCCATGCTCAAGCCTGTCGTCAGAAGGCTGACCACGCGCTCGGCCACTCCGAGTGCTCCCCCGCCGCGCCCCGCGCCATCCAGCTGCCGCCCCTCGCCTGCTATCGAGGACACCCCTGCTGTACGCGCTGCCATTCGTCAGTCGGTGGAACACATCGTGGGCAGCGACCCTCGCAGCAGTCCTAGACACCGACCACTTCGACGGCCACAGGCAGCACAGCGCTCAGCAGCAGTATATGCAACACCTCCGCGGACACTTCGAGTGGCTACTGTTTCCTCTACGCCTACTCTTCCTGCGCTACCTCCTGGACCAGGGGATGACGCCCAAGCAGAGAGCGTCGTGGCGACTCCCGCTGGACTCCTCCCAGGGCTCGAAGGGCTCTGGCACCGCTTCCAGCGCCGCGCCAGGCCAGAAGGCGACAAAAGCTGCACGTCCGCCAGGCCCGCCGCCGCCACCGCAGAGGCGATCGCGATCACCACGAACACCAGCCGAGGAAGGGGGGGCAGCCGCGCCAGCAGCCACGCCCATCGAGGTGGACGAGGGAGACAACGGCGAGAAGGATACGAAGACCGACCAGCCCAGCCGACGCCCAGCTCGCCGTGGAGGACGCCGCGGGCGCCGCGGCACTCACAACCCCAAGGCCTGGAGCAGCAAGGACAAGAACTTGCTGGACCTGCTTCGGTCGACCCTGAAGCTGCTGCTCCAGACGACGCACAAGACCAGGCTGAACTGCAGCATCAACACGGACACCTCACCTACACGATGAGCAACGAGCACAGTGATCATAGCCATCACGCAGGAGCTCGAGGGCTACAAGCACACCTTGGACTCCCTCAGGAAGAGCGGCACCCCAGAGGACAAGAAACGCCTGCAGGAGATAGGGTCGCCAGCTCCGTCCCTCGCGCTGGCGGCCTTGGAGGGACTGCACAAGTGCGACGTGGGCGGCACCATGAAGGGTGCCATTCGGAACTACTTGCTCCGAGCGGAGCCCGAGGACATCGAGGCGGAGGCGGAGATCAGCAAGGAAGATCTCCTCGACGTCATCTCCTTCGTGCGCCTGGGGAAGTGCTACGACGACACCAAGACGAAGCTGGTGATCGGCGCGCCCATGTGGGAGGGCCGAGTCTTGATCAGCCGCGCCCTCGAGGCCGAGGGCCAAGCGGTCCACCACAGAGGCGTGGCCCCAGCGGGCTGGCTCGAGGAGGAGGAGGTCGGCCACTGGCTGGAGATGCTCGAGCAGTGAAGCCTTCTTTTTGCCAGAGCGAGCCTGCATGGCACAATGCAGGCAACAGCGGAGAGGATGCTATCCAGCGCCGTGTCAATTTTGTTCGAGGCGAAGGCCTCCCTGCCAGCAGCAGCACGGTCACGGTCACGTATCCTCCCTCCTCCGTCGTGCCTCCACCTCATCACCCTGCCGTGCCAGCACATGCAGAGGAGCCATGCGAGGTGGAGGCCCCACCTGAGTTCGATACAATCGCCGAAGATGAAGCAGCCGAATATCTCTTCAGCTAGCACCTGAGACGTTGCTTGGCACGCGCTGCGCAGGAGGCCCCTCCGCGCAGCACCCTGGCAGCTTGGCCCATGCGGGGCAATACGAGACAGTTGGCTCTCTGCGACGGATCTTTAAGTCTGGACTCATTGTACGCCATATCTGTATATCAGATGTTGGTCCTGACGTCGAGGAAAAAACATCATCATCATCATCAGCATCATCAGCATCATCATCATCAGCATCATCAGCATCATCATCATCATCATCATCATCATCATCATCATCATCATCATCATCATCATCATCATCATCTGCATCATCATCATCATCATCATCATCATCATCATCATCATCATCATCATCAGCAGCAGCATCAGCATCAGCATCAGCATCAGCATCATCATCATCATCATCATCAGCATCATCATTGTCCCCCTCATCCTCCTCATACTGATCCTCCCTCCCATTTTCCTCATATTTATTATCCTCCTGCTCTTCCTCGTCCTCCTCATATTCCTTCTCCGCCCTCCCCAGCTCCCCAGAGGAAGGGGCGAGGAAAGAACATTTCAACGTTTTTCTGGTTGCCAGAACCTGTGATGGACTGGGATTCGGTGAGTGAGGGGCACCCATCTCACGTGGCTTAAAGTAGGGGTGATGGTTGTTTGAATGTTTTATGGGTTGGATTAAGAAGCAGGGGATGATGTATAGCCACGGTTTTCAGGTGCATGTGCCGGCCCAGCAGGCTAAAACGAAGGCCACGATGAGATCGGGCGCCGCGGCTCTTCCAGAGCTCTCCAGAACGCTCTGACTGCGCCTTTTGGAGCGCGCTGGGGCGATTCATCCTCAGCCAAGGCCTGCCTCACAGGCACCGCCGCGCGGGGGGTCCTGTCGCCGAGTCGCCGCCTCCCGGCGGCTCTGACGGTGGGCGCGGCCTCCGTCCCCTTTTTCGGCGTGCAGTCCCTGTGCGGGCTTTTGTCCAAGGCAGCAACGTTTTCCTCCCCTTCTGGGTGTCCCTGATCTCCGACATCATGTCAGCAGATCAGGCGCAGCTGTGCGACACTGCATCCTCGGGCAGGGCCCAGGACATCCGCCTCTACACGCATCCTGGTCCGCGAGTCCGCAGCCATGCCTTCTGTACGTAGTGGGGTGTCGCAAAACTCTTACAGATGCGAGAGCTACTATGATCGTTGGACCCCTCAGTGCCCAGACCGTCCTGGGGCTCTCTTGGGTGCCTGTTGGGCCGTCGTGGAGGTCCTGGGGGGCTGGCGCGGCCCGAAGGCAGCTGCAGACCCCTGACGCATCGCGTGCCAGCGCAACGCGAAAATGCTCGCTCCCTCAGCCGTGGCGCAAGACTGTGCCGCCCCCACGACTTGCCATTGCTCGGGCGTCCGTTCCCCGTGCATGCGTTGGTTTCCTGCGTGCTTCTTCTTGCCAGATGATCTAGGATGCTCCTCGATGGCCTTCGCCGATTTTTTTTTTGTTTTTTTTTTTTTTGGGGGGGGGGGGGACCTTCGCCGAGAAAACATGCACACGTCCGAGCGATGCCAAAACAAAGTGCCGCTGCCGTGCGCCTGGATGATTGGGATCGGCGGCGCGCCGGAGAAGGGAAGGCCCCACGCGCTGTGGCAGACTACGGCACCGAGTGCTGGAGAGAAGCGTCGTGCGCAGGGCGCACGGAGACGCCCGCGATGGGATGGTCGGACAGTATCGCTTAGTAGCTCGTGATCGTCGAATAGTTCAGGCAGAGCGGGAGGAGCAATGAGACGAGTCTCCTGAGTGCAGCCTGCGCCACGAGGAGCCGCATGGCGGCAACACGTATGACGTGAGTTTCCTGATCTACCCGGTGAGCAGCGATCGAACTAAACTATTCCAGCTGCTGCCTACGAGCGGCTACGAGGAGGGAGGGGGGGCGCGTGGGCAAAAGCCAGCCGACTACAGGGGCGGGGCCCGAGCAAGGACCCGCACTCCTGTGCGCAACGACTCTCTGCCCTCGCTCCCGGCGCGAGCCGCGGAGCAATGATTGAGACGTATCCTTTGCGGCTCTTGGCACCTGGTGGCTGAGAGGAGGACGGGGGGGGGGGACGCCTGGGCAGAGCTGGCATGGAAAACGCTGGTCCTGAAGGAAACGGGCCCTGAAGGAAGCGGGGCTTTCTCCCATGACCGAAACTCTTTCTCGAGTCGTCTATTCCTTCTCCTCCTCCTCCTCCTCCTCCTCCTCCTCCTCCTCCCAAGGGGCCCGCGGGGAGCCCCAGCAGCCCGAAAGCGGCCAAGACAAGATGGGGGTTGGGGCCCGTTTCCCTGGGGCACCGCTGGCTTCAAGGCGACAGCGGCCAGCCGACCACAGGGCTGGCTCCAGAGCTCGGTCTCTGGCTCTCGCTCCGGGCGCGGGCTACAACACTGTGAAACAGCCACGCGCTCAATCGGAAGAACGAGAGCAAGAGGAGGGGGAGCAAGAGGAGGAGGATGATGATGATGATGATGATGAGGAGGAGGAGGAGGAGGAGGGGGAGGAGGAGGAGTGGGGGGAGGAGGATCGAGAGCAGCTCGGGCAGGACAGTGAGGAAGAGGAGTAGAAAGAAATTAGGGGAAAGAAAAACCGTGTGGATCGCAGAGGTGGGCGCCGACTGAAAAGCGTCCGCGGGAGACGAACGCTCACAGGCTAGATATGGAACCGCCGCCAAAGTGGGCAAAGGCAGCGGCGGCAGGACGAAAACCCTACGAATTAACAGCTTACCAGAGGCCCGTGTGGATCGCAGAGATAACGGGAGTGAGAGGGGAACGGACAGCGCGGGGCGGAGGATGGCGGCTGGGGGTAAGCGTGACCAAGAGGTCCCTGTGCGATGGATATTTCTACTATGGATGTTCAAACGTGCGTTCTATACCTCCAGAGGGGGTGTCCAGCATCTGTAAATTGGCGTTCCACAGTTCCTGAGTCTAGGTCTTCCACGTTGAACAAATGTTTTCGGCCCTCTGGGAAGAAGAGCAGTGGGAGGCAGAACGGCCCCTGCAGGGTTTAGAAAAAATGCATACGTCCGCCGACCCCCGGTTTCCAGAGGTGGAAAGGCGGGTTGGATGATTGGCTGCCACCCCTTCACTTTTCCCCCTCCTGTGAAGTCCAGAATCCCGTTAGAGGGTGGGGGGGCGGCGGAATGGCCTGTGCCTCTTGGATTTGAAACATCTGCTCATCGGGACGTTGGTTCACCAAGACGTGGCTCCGTGGCGAAACGTCGACTTCAGAAGTGGCCGAAGAGGCGCCAGCTGGAAACCACGAATACGTGCCCTGGCTCCACCAGGAGTCCGCATGGCGAGACGGAGCAGGCGATCGCCGAGAAACTGCACTACTTCAAAGCTGGACGCCACGCGAAGAGGGTAAGGGGCATAATGATGAGGCGACAAACGAGGTAATCCCTGAACTAGGAGAAGCGGGCGGGAGCCAGAGGATGACCTGCACGGATGCACGGATGCGGCGATGCGGGGATCGCCGGCGCCTGGCCCCTTGGAGGAAGGTCGCGCCCGCTGGGATCACCGAGCCTCTAGCCCAGCATATCTTCCGCAACAGGCTACAGACGCAACATCTCAGCACGACGTCTTGACTACCCTGCGCCCTCCCGCGCCCCTTGCCGTCGCTCGGACGTCCATTTCCCGTGCATTTTTCGGTTTCGTGCGTGTTTGCTCGATGGTCCAGGATGGTCCTTGATGGTTCTCACCGAGAAAAAATGCACACGTCCGAGCGATGCCAAGGCCCGGGCACAGTGAATCCACCAGATGCCCCCGCCCTGAAACAATGGGCGCGAGGGCTTGGCACGGTCGGCTCACACAGTGCTGCATCCGAATCCCCTGTCCGCAGGCACCGCGGTGAATCGCTCACTGAGCTCCCCAGCGTCTGGGCGATCTTTGGGCTCCTCGGCCCGGGCATCCTTCATGATGGCGCGGAGAGATGCGTGCGTGTCGGCCAGCTGTGGTCTCGGCTGCTTGTTGTTTCCCTTGCTCTTCCGGTATCGATGTCGGTCTGCTCGTGCGCTCCCAGAAGTGGCCGCGTCGCGAACTGCTAGAGCACGGTGTGAACGCAAACAACCACATGTCGGCCTTCGTGTCGTACCGTCCATTGCGCACGACGTCAGGGGCCATGCGCTGGAGACTGACCACGCCCATCATGTGGATCTTCTGCAACTTGCACCCCATCGGTGCCATCATCTTGCTGATACCGACATCGGTGATTCTTACATCGAGCCGCTTGGTCCGCAGGAGGTTAGGGGGCTTGAGATCTCTGTGGATGACCGGTGTCCAGCAACTGTGCAGGAGGCACAGGCCTCGCGCAACAGCGCTGCACCAATCGACCTGTTGCCCGAAAGCGGCATGCCAGTTCGGGCGCTGGTAGTCCTTGCGCATGGCCGTGTAGTGGAGCTCGAGGCACCCTCCGTCCATGAACCCTGTGATGAGCATGAGTTGCGGTTCGCTCGAAATTGCCCCGAGGAGCATCACCAAGTCGGGGCGGCGTGCAGTTGCCAAGAGATGTAGATCGTCCTTCTCCTCGCCCTGCGCAATCAGCATGACGATTTTGGCAGCCATGCCGGTGCCCCTCCACACGCCGCGGTAGACAGAGCTCCTCGACCTCCACCTCGTCCTTGGAGATCATGCTGCCATCTGCGGCCAGTTGTCCTGTCAGGCGCAACTTCGACATGTGCCTCAACCCTGCGCCCGCCGTCAGCAGCAAACTGGTCGCTTGCTCGGCGCAACCACGGAGCGCAGCAAACTCTAATGGTGGGAAGCCGTCGGAATCATCCATGTCAGCCAGAGCCTTGCGGTCCATTAGAAGCTCGATTCGCTGCGTTCTGGCATCCGGCTGCGCGGCCGCGTAATGCAGGGCGGTGCGACCAGCAGTGTCCTGCGCGTGGATGTCAACTCCAGTTCCAACATGCCCTTCCACCTACCCAAGGTCGCCAAAAAATGCCTCGTCGCAGAGGAGCGCTGTGGCCGCCACTCGCACGGAATCTTCGCCTTTCCGGATTCGGTCGGCCACCTTGGCCACCGCGAGCGCGCCCGCCATGCTGTCGCCTTCCGGTGGGGCCTGCCCAGCCAGTCGGGAGCTGCCAACGTCGGGATCCCTAAGCGGCGGGGTCCCCTGAATGGCACGCTCAGCCTGGCTGGTCACGGGGGGGGAGGAGGAAGAGGAAGAGGAGGAGGAGGAGGAAAAGGAGGATGAGGAGGAAGAGAAAGGAGGAAGAGAAAGGAGGAAGAGGAGGAGGAGGAGGAGGAGGAGGAGGAGGTTCCTCGAAATGGTGCGCGCCGAGGGTGGGAACGCACCGGTTATTTTGACGAAACACGCGCGCCATTGGTGAGTGTAGCGAGGACGAGGACAGGGCGGGGCGATAGCGACAGGGGAAGACGTCCCATGGGACCCCAAACCGTCGAAATTTGTACGTCCAGAACGAGGAGGAGCGAAGGGCGAAGCAGTCCGCTGACCCTGGCTTTCTCCGTACTACCCCATCCACTTTGGCTGGTCTCACATCTCATTTGGAGGGGGTGGGGGGGGGGGGGCGAAGGGGGCCCAATTCGGTACCTCACTTGGACGGGCTATACGCTGGCAAAATTGGGCGACGCCCCAGGCGGAACCTTCAAAACCCACAAAACATCAAACGCCCCCAAACACCAAGCCCAAAACAGCAACCCCCCAAACCCCAAACACACAACACCAATCAACAAACCCCACTCCCCCCAAACCCCCAACCCCAAACACCAAACAAATCATTTGCCACAGGAACGCGGCTCCCGGCAGAAGTGGGGTGTGATGATGGCGGTGATGAATCGGTCTCATCGCTCAAAACTGGTAACCCTGGCATGCCTTCAATAATCCGCTAAGCTGTATATCAATGGATGCAAGAGAACAAGAGAGGAGGAGGAGGGACGACGACCACGACGAACCCTCTCCCTTGCAGCCATCGTGTTTTCGACCGGGACGCCGCGATCTGCGTGAGAGGTGCATCCAGTCCACTTCTCAGAATGTTGACGATATCCTGAACGAAATGGCCAAGGCAAAAAGTCACGACATCAACGAATCGCCTCTGGGCTCTACCCCCTCGGAAAGATACGCATTAGACTCTACACGTAGGCATTATGAAAGTGTATGAAAACAGACAGTTGAATACATATATCTATATATACACGTGCATATATACATAGACATGCATACAGACATATGTAGACACGCAATAACCACGCGCGCCACACGCGCGCGCGTGGTTCTAGCCACAGCTGCGCCACAGCTGTCTTCGCTACCACCAACACCACTGCCCTCGCTACTGCTACCTCCGCCATGACCTCCATAGTCACGACGACGATTATCAACGCTTCCATCACCATGCCCGAAGCAACTGGGATGTTCGTTGCGGTCTCGTGGGCGGCCCACCTCCCCTCCTCCTCCCCCTCCTCCCCCTCCTCCTCACCTCCTCCTCCTCCTCGTCCTCCTCCTCCTCGTCCTCCTCCTCCTCCTCCTCCTCCTCCTCTTCCCTCTCCTCCAACTTAGAAATTGCAGTGGCGCCCGTAACTTGGCACGGCTGGCGCGGCTCATCCCGGCGGAGGAGGTGGGTGCGCATGGCGGGGCCCAGGTGCCGATGCCACCGCATGCCGAGCACGCCGCCGCGGAGTGGGGGACCCTCCAAGTCGCGTTCCCCGCTGCCGCGGTGCCGCCCTTCTCCGCCAGCTCGGACGAGAACGGGCGAGGCTCCGCATGCGGCCGAGTCTGCGAAATTGGCGGCCCGCTGTGGCGCGGCGGAGAAGGGCACCAGCTACCATGAGAGCGGTGGTAGCGAAGACGACCAATATATATATACATATATATATATATATATATATATATATATATATATATATATATATATATATCACGCAAGACTCTGGCTGGAAGTGCGAGACGTAGTTGTATGCCGGTACCGCCAATAAGACGGGGTCCAGCGAACAGGCCTCCAAGAACGCCAAGCGCAAGCTAAATGACACTGGGGAGGAGGGATTTTCTGACGCGCCGCGGAGGAAGGACCTCACGCCCAAGCTGGCCGACGGCCTGTCCGACGTGCCGTGGAGGAAGGCTGAGAAGGGCCATGCCAGCTGGTGAGTCCCTGGGCGCCCGAGCTGCCCCCCTGAGTTTGGCGCCCGGCGGCGGGGCGCAGAGCGGCAACGAGAAGCCGCGCCCACAGTCAGAGGGCCTACCAGCTGCCCCTGCGAGCAGGGCGTCCGGCGGCAAGGACCTCGACGCGCAACCCCGCAGAAGGTGAAGCGCCCTGCTAAGGACCCCTCCTGCACGACTTCAGTTGATCCGCCGGGGGTTTGGGAAGCGAATCGCAAGCCTGACGTCCCCCCACGGAAGGGATCTGGCGGCGGGCCCCGCGCAACGTTTCCCACCTCGGAAGGGGGGAGGGGCCCGCCTCGGACCCCTCCGCGCGAGCGGAACGCCTGCGCCCCTGAGCTCCCGCGCGGCCGTCGAGACCAAGCAGCAGGGCAAGCACCAGGAGAAAGGCGACGGGGCAAACACTGAGAGCGAACGCGGTTCCCGAGGCTTCAGGAGCGCGGGCCACCTCGCGCAGCGCTGCGAGGCGTTCGCGACGTTCAAGGACCGTTTCGAGAACCAGCAGGAACGGGTCGCCAAGAAGGAAAGCCACTTTACGACTACATCTTCGAATTCCCGCGGCTCGGCGGCGACTGCGTCGCCTCCGGCGGGACCGCAGGGCACGGTCGCCGGCACCGCGGGCGTGAGCACATGCGTTTCCGAACGCGCCCGCGCTCCACGTTCATAGTGCCAGACTCGTGTGCGCGCGCCTTGCACGCCGTCTTCCCCAGCGAAGCCTGGAACGCAGCGCCCGCGGCTGAGATGGCCCGCGCGGCGCCTGCGTCGGAAATGGGCCAGAGCGCTGCTTCCGCGAGCGCGGTCTCCAAGACCCGCGGTCGGTGCAATCCGCGGGGCGCCTGCGTCGGAAAGACATGGGTCAGCGTGCCGCTTCCGCGGGTGGAGCGGCGGCAGCAGACCGCGCGGCGCCCTCGCGAATGCGCTTCCCTGGGGGGGGGGGCACGCGCCCAGGCGAGCGAGACAGGGCCGCCGCCGTGCCATGCGACGCGCCAGCGTGCAGGCGCACTGCGGCGCCCGCACGGCGATGGGGCCGTCTCTGCTCCGGCGTGCGAACAGTGCTGCTCAGCCAAAAAATTCCAGCAGAATCCTCCTCTCCCTCCCCTTCCCGCTCCGTAGCATTTTTCGGGACACGCTCGGAGCCCGGCATCCACAATTATTTGGTCCAGGCTGGCGCGGGCGGCGCAGGCGACCAGCCAGGCAGGCGCGGCGCCCCCCGCAGTCAGCCGACGGCGGCATAGAACATGGCACTGCGGGAGCGGCAGTGGCAAAGCCTCTTCGTGGGGCTTCTGGGTCGCGCGCCTCGGCCGACAGGCTCAGCGCCAAGCTGAAGCTGCAGTGCAACTTGATGGGTCCGCTCGAAAGCACCAGAAGTTGCTCGGCCACGCAGGCCAACTGCTGAGAGTCGAAGCAGGAGTGGCGGACACGATCCTCGCGACTCTCCCCGTCTTCATCCAGCTGCGCAGCGGCATCGACAACCAGGCGCGGTCGTGGAGCGTTCTTCGTGCTCGCGAATGGGATTGGGTCTCTCTCTGCCCCGTCCGAATTCTCTTTTCGGGCCCACTGTGCCCATCCGCGCCTGGAAAGCTTTCCTGAGGGCCTATTGGAAGCCTCTGGGGGCGTCTTGGTGGCAATTTTGGAGCCTTTTGGAAGCCTTGTGGGGCCTCTGGGTGGCCTTCTGGGGGTCCTTTTGGGCCGTCATCATGGGCGCCTCTTGGGCCGTCTTGGCGCCCTCTGGGGCGTTTTGAGGCCGTCTTGGATGGCCTCTTGGCCGTCTTGGGTGGGCCTGGGTGCCTCGCATCCGAAACATGAAGCGTCGAGATCCCGAAAAACCTCACAAAACCCATGGAAACCGAACGGTTCTTGCCTCGGGGCGCCCTCGCGGGACTCCTCTTGGAGCGCTCTTGGGGCCTCAGGGGAGCCTCTCGGGCCGTCTTGGGACTGTCTGGGCGTTGTCGGGCGCCTTTGGGCCAATCGCCGCGTGGGTTTGGAACCTCCTGTTCCATCCGGAGGTGGCCCCCAATGGCGTAGGGAGGTCCTTGGGCCAGAAGCCCCGGCCCTCGTCCCCAGGGCTACACGTATGTGCCTATGAATGTGTGGGCGTGTGTGTAAGCGTACATGCACGTGTGAATGTATGTGTAAACATATGTGTGCATGTATGTGTAGATGTACAGACATATGTATGTGTATTGTGATGTGAATATGTATGTGTATGTGTACATGTAGTTGTGTATATGTATTTGTGTATGTTTATGCTTGTGTAGTGTAGGTGTATATGTGTATGTGTTTGTGCATTTGCACATGTAGAGGTATGTGTGTATGTGTTTGGGTATATTTGTGTATATGTATACGTATGTTTGTACATGTGTGTATATGTATTTGTGTATGCGCATGCACACACACATATATATTATATACTAGAACCATCGCGCGCGCTTCGCGCGCGCTCAGGTTCTAGCCCAGGCCGGGGGGGCGCTGGACGATCTTGGACAACGCTATCAAGCACAGGCGCGCGACGGCATCTGAGGAGCTTCTGGGGTGTTCCGCATGATTTGTCAACTGGCTGTTGGAGGCACCTCTTGGGTGCCTCTTGGGGGGGGCGTCTGCGGGTCCCTTGGGGGCATCGGTTCTGTAATCTGAAGCCGTCATTGGCCGTCCTTGCTGCGTGGAGGCCCGACTTGAGGCCACCTGCGGCCAGATTGAGGCAATCCGGAAGCCTCCCGGGGGCCTCCTGGAAGCAGTTTTGACGCATCGAGGGCACTCTTGGGCTATTTTAAAACCTCTTGGACGTCTCCTAGGGGCCTTTTGGGCCCTCGGGAAGCTTTTGGGGTCCTCTTGCGGCCTCATGTGGGCCTTTGGGGGGAACGCTCTGCTGTTGGGTCGCGTTCCCCTTCTTGGGCCTCTCTTGGGGCTCTTGGGGCCCTCTCGGGCCGTCTTGGGCGCCTCAAGCACCGTCTTGGGGCCCTCGCGGGCCGTCTTGGGGCCCTCTTGGAGGCCTCTTCCTCTATATTGGAGCGGTATTGGAAGCCTCTTGGGCCGTCTTGGAGCATCGGGATGCCAAAAGGCCGAAAAAATTCAAACCCGTCAAAGCCCAATCGTAAAACAATGAGTTGTGCCTCTTGGGGCCACCTTGGGAGATCTCTTGGAACCTCGTCGGCCCTCTTGGGAGCTTCTTGGGGGCCTCTTGGATCCGATTGGGGGCCTCTTGGGACTTCCCGAGAACCTCTCGGGGTAGAAAGCTCGGATTCTCAGTTCGTGTTTCCCTTCTTGGGCCTCTCTTGGGGCCGTCTTGGGGCCCTCTCGGGCCTTCTTGGGCGCCTCAGGCACCGCCTTGGGGCCCTCGTGGGCCGCCCAGGGCCCTCTTGGAAGCCTCTTCGGCTATCTTGGAGCTGTCTTGGAGGCCTCTTCCTCCTCCTCGTCCCCCTCCTCCTCCTCCCACTCCAGCTCTCTCTCCTCCTGATCTTCCTCCTCCTCCTGCAGCGTGTTCCGGAAGGCTCCCGCCGGAACATGCTGTGCACAAGTGCTGTCACTGCTCCCGCCACCGTGCCCTGGGTGGTGGGTCAGAGGCCTCATGGGTGTTGGTTTGGATCTCGTGGTTGGCCTGTCGGGGACGTCGTGAAGGCAGTTTCGCAGCTTCTCGGTAGCCGTTTTGGGACCGTTGTGGGGCCTCCTCGGGGCTGTTTTGTGGCCTCTTTAGGCCTCGTTTGGGCCTCCTGGGTGCCTCTTGGGGGCCTCCTGGGGCCTCTTGGGGGCTCCTTGGGGCCTCCTGGGGCACTCTTCAAGCGGGAGGGGCGAATGTTGGAGTCGTGGTCCCCCTCTTGGGCACATCTTGGGGCTGTGTTGGGACTCTGTTGGGCTGTCTTGGGCGACTCTGGCTGGGGCCGTCTTGGGGCCCTCTTGGGCCGTCTTGGGGCGCTCTTGGGCCTATTGAGCCGTCGTGGAACGTCGGACAGCCGAAAAGGCTCGAAGGCCAAACTCGTTCGAAAACCTCAGTGAAATTGACGATTTCGGCCTCTTGAAGCGCTGTGGAGAGGCGTCTTGAAGCGTCGTGGGGTGCCTTGGGGGGCCTCTCGGGCCGTCTTGGGCCTATCTTGGGCGTCCTGGAGCGGTCTTTCGGCGACTCGGGGCCCGCTTGGGCCGTCTTGGGAGCCTCTGGAGGCCCTCCTGAACTATTTTGGACCTCCTCGGCCGCCCCGTCCTCCCACGGGGGGGTCGGAGGCGGCGGCCTCCGAGGCCCAGGACGCGGAAACCCTATAAAAACACATGGAAAATGAGCCCCAGTACTCCCATGCCCCCTCGCGGCAGCCGCCCTGGGCGCCCGGGCGTCGTGCACGTCTGCGGCCAGATTGAGGCAATCCGGAAGCCTCCCGGGGGCCTCCTGGAAGCAGTTTTGACGCATCGAGGGCACTCTTGGGCTATTTTGGAACCTCTTGGACGTCTCCTGGGGGCCTTTTGGGCCCTCGGGAAGCTTTTGGGGTCCTCTTGCGGCCTCATGTGGGCCTTTTGGGGGGAACGCTCTGCTGTTGGGTCGCGTTCCCCGTCTTGGGCCTCTCTTGGGGCTCTTGGGGCCCTCTCGGGCCGTCTTGGGCACCTCAAGCACCGTCTGGGGCCCTCGCGGGCCGTCTTGGGGCCCTCTTGGAGGCCTCTTCCTCTATATTGGAGCGGTATTGGAAGCCTCTTGGGCCGTCTTGGAGCATCGGGATGCCAAAAGGCCGAAAAAATTCAAACCCGTCAAAGCCCAATCGTAAAACAATGAGTTGTGCCTCTTGGGGCCACCTTGGGAGATCTCTTGGAACCTCGTCGGCCCTCTTGGGAGCTTCTTGGGGGGCCTCTTGGGACTTCCCGAGAACCTCTCGGGGTAGAAAGCTCGGATTCTCAGTTCGTGTTTCCCTTCTTGGGCCTCTCTTGGGGCGGGCCCTCTCGGGCCTTCTTGGGCGCCTCAGGCACCGCCTTGGGGCCCTCGTGGGCCGCCCAGGGCCCTCTTGGAAGCTTCTTCGGCTATCTTGGAGCTGTCTTGGAGGCCTCTTCCTCCTCTTCGTCCCCCTCCTCCTCCTCCCACTCCAGCTCTCTCTCCTCCTGATCTTCCTCCTCCCCCTGCAACGTGTTCTGGAAGGCTCCCGCCGGAACATGCTGTGCAGAAGTGCTGTCACTGCTCCCGCCACAGTGCCCTGGGTGGTGGGTCAGAGGCCTCATGGGTGTTGGTTTGGATCTCGTGGTTGGCCTGTCGGGGACGTCGTGAAGGCAGTTTCGCAGCTTCTCGGTAGCCGTTTTGGAACCGTTGTGGAGCCTCCTCGGGGCTGTTTTGTGGCCTCTTTAGGCCTCGTTTGGGCCTCCTGGGTGCCTCTTGGGGGCCTCCTGGGGCCTCTTGGGGGCTCCTTGGGGCCTCCTGGGGCACTCTTCAAGCGGGAGGGGCGAGGCCGGGGGCCCCAGGACAGGTGCCTCGACCCCCCATGGCGGAATGGGGGGGGCCTGGAGCCTCCCGGGAGCAGCCCAGGCGGCCCAAGAGTGCCCCAAGAGCGCTCCACGACAGGCACAGCAGGCTCCAAGAGGCCCAAGAGGGCGCCAAGAGGGCCCCAAGATGCCCAAGGTAAGCCCAAGACGGCCAAAGAGGCCCCCAAGACGCTCCAAGAGGCCTCTAAGAGGCCCCCCCAGAGGGCCCCAAGAGGCCCAAATCGCTAATTTTACTAAGGTTTTGGACACATTTTGCCTTTCCCGCCTTTTCAGCTTTGCGACGCTCCACGACGGCTCACAGGCCCCCCGCGGACGCCCCAAGACAGCCCAAGAGGCCTCCAAGAGGGCCTGAAGACGGCTCTGTTGGGCTGTCTTGGGCGACTCTAGGGCCGTCTTGCGGCCCTCTTGGGCCGTCTTGGGGCGCTCTTGGGGGCCTATTGAGCCGTCTTGGAACGTCGGACAGCCGAAAAGGCTGGAAGGCCAACATCGTTCGAAAACCTCAGTGAAATTGACGATTTCGGCCTCTTGAAGCGCTGTGGAGAGGCGTCTTGAAGCGTCGTGGAGTGCCTTTGGGGGCCTCTCGGGCCGTCTTGGGCCTATCTTGGGCATCCTGGAGCGGTCTTTCGGCGACTCGGGGCCCGCTTGGGCCGTCTTGGGAGCCTCTGGAGGCCGCCCTGGACTATTTTGGACCTCCCCGACCGCCCCGTCCTCCCACGGGGGGTTCTTCGGGGCTGTTTGGGAGCCTCTTGAAGCCTCATTTGGGCCTCCTGGGTGCTTCTTGGGGGTCTCCTGGGGCCTCTTGGGGCCCCTTTGGAGCCTCCCGGGGCCCTGTGGAGGCGGGAGGCTCGAATTTCCGGTTCGCAGTTCCCCTCTTGGAGCCCTCTTGGGGCCGTCTTGGGGCTCTCTTCGCCCGTCTTGAGCGCGTTTTGGGCCGTCTTGGGGCCCTCAGGAGCCGTCTTGAGCCCCTCTTGGAGGCCTCTTGGGCTCTCTTGGGGCGTCCGCGGGGGGCCTTTGAGCCGTCGTGAAGCGTCGGAAAGCTGAGAAGGCGGGAAAAGCAAAATGTGTCCAAAACCTTCGTAAAATAAACGATTTCGGCCTCTTGAAGCGCTTTGGAGA